>AWOL01S0059954.1:35292-48206 GCA_000715115.1 Nicotiana otophora
ACGTTCAAGCATAGCGCATGTAATTCAAGCACCATATTGAGTATTTTAAAATAATTTGACCGCCTTTTCACGCTCAGGTATAGAATATGTATTTCATGCGCTATACCTTAACGGAGTAACTGTCGTTAAGGTAAGTTATAGCGCATGTTTTACATGCGCTATATATAAAAATATCGTCAACTTTTCTTTTCACCTATTTTTGTGTCTTGAGACCTGTAACAACCAGGCCAATCGTTTTGAGTGTTATAGCTCCGTTCTCCCATTTACAACTTATTCTTTACTCAATTGCTGTTATGTAACTTTTCGGAGTAGTTGGCTTGGTTCCGAGGATGTTTTGAATTGAGTTGGGACACTTAGTTCTAAGGTTGGAAGCCTAAGTTGAAAAGTTGATCGGATATTGACTTATATGTAAACGGATCCGGAATGGAGTTTCAATGCTTCCTATAGCTCCGTAAGGTAATTTTAGACTTATGAGTTGGTCCAGATAGTGATTTGAAGGTCCGTAGTGGAATTTGGCTTGAAATGACGAAAGTTGAAAAATTAGAAGTTTGGGAAGTTTGACTGAGAGTTGACTTTGGGGTTTCTGGGCTCGGATTTTGATTTTGAAAGTTGGAATAGGTCTGTTATATCATTTATGATTTGTGTTCAAAATTTGAGGTTAATCGGAGTTGATTTGATAGGTTTCGGCATCGATTGTAGAAGTTGGAATTTCTTAGTTTTCGTTAGGCATGAATTGTGGTGCGATTCAAGTTTATAATGTTGTTTGAGGTGATTTGAGGCCTTGAATAGGTTCGTATCGTGTTGTAGGACTTGTTGGTACATTTGGTTGAGGTCCCTCGGGCCTCATGTGGATTACATATGGTCAACGGATCGAATTTGGAACTTAAGGCATGGCTGGGCAGACCTAGACTGGTGTGATCGCACCTGCGAAGGTCATGGTCGCAGGTGCGAGGCCGCATGTGCATGGATGGCATCGCAGTGTCCTGGAAGGAAGTGGACAATGATCGCATATGCGTTGGTTTTGTCCGCACCTGCGAGGCGGCAAATGCGGAGAAAGGGACACAAGTGCGAGGTCTGGGAGTGAGCCTGGGGAGCGCAGGTGCGGAGCATGTTCCACATAAGAGGACTCGTATCTGCGCAAGTTTGATCATAGATGTGGAAGTGGTATGGAACGGGTGGATCACAGAAGCAATGGAAATCTCCGCAAAAGCGGAATCGCAGGTGTAGTTAAATGATCCACATAAGCGAGAACCTCTGGGCAGTGTATATTATCGTTAGGTTCTGAGGTTTTATCATTTTTGGACTTTGCAAACTCGGATTAAGGCGATTGTTTAGGGGGATTTTGAGGGGTTTCTTGAGGTAAGTCACTATTGATCATTTTTATTCAATAATATTGTTTACCCATTGAATTTCACACCTAGTTTGTATGTTTTTGAGGGGTAATTTTGGGAGTTTTGGGCTAGGGATTGGAGAGTGAAATTTGGGGATTTGAGTGATGATTTGGTTTTGAAATTTGGTAAATTTGGTATGGTTGGACTCATGGTTGAATATGTGTTCGGATTTCGTAACTTTTATTAAATTCGGAGACATAGGTCCAGGGTTGACTTTTGAGTTGACTTTTTGACTTTTGATTAAGAACTTAGCATTTTCATATGGAATTGATTCCTATAGCTCGTGTTGATTGTATCGAATTTTGTTGTGGCTAGATTCGAGACGTTTGGAGGCTGATTTGTGAGGCAAGGGCTTGGTAGCGGAGTGATTCGATTTGCTTGAGGTAAGTATCGTATTGAAACTCGGTTGAGGCACCGGTTGCCTGAATTGTTGTGATAGCCACATGCTTTTGAGTGCGCACATGCGTGGGGATGATCCCACGTATGGGCACCGAGGTTATATATTCATGTCCGAGTTGTGCTCGGGCTCTTATGAGCCTAGAATTGACTGTTAAGCTTTTAAGCTATGATATCTCGCATGTTATAACAGTTTATGTGATCTATTTGAGTCATGCTGAGACTACTTAGAGGTTTAACCCCTGTACGATCTTGTTAAATGTGTTTAAGTGATGAAATTCCTGATTTAAGCTGCGATATCACACTTTACACATGCTTACACTTTAGCATGTCCTTTATACCAGTCCAAGGACATAAGAATCTTATTTCATTCATCATATACATGTATACTTGCTTTATTGCTTATGTATGATATGTTTGGACTGGAGGCATGTGACTATGCCAGGAGGATTACGTTAATGGCACGTGAGTTGTCCGTGCATGTCCTATTATTAGCACGTGAGTTGTCCGTATGGATTCATATATTGGTATTATTGGCACGTGAGTTATCCGTGCAACACGTGATTTGTCCGTGCGGATCCATATATTGATAATATTGACATGTGAGTTGTCAGCGTTGTACGTGAGTTGTCCGTACAGGTCCTATTGTTAGCACATGAGTTGTCCATGCAACACGTGAGTTGTCCGTGCAGTGTGTGGAATTTGTATTTACTCGATCATTTATCTGATTTACTTGTTTCCTTCCTCTACATGCCATAATACTTTATGAGCAGGGTATTTGAGAAACTGTGCACATGCACACACGGATATTCTTCACACGAAGCTTGATGAGTTAGTTTTAAATATTTTGATGTGCTGGTTTAAAAAGGTAGAATTATACCGGAGTAACTAGTATCCTCAATAATTTAAGATTCTCTTACCTTGCCTTATTTATTTACGATACTTATTGAGTTAGTTGTACTCACGCTATACCCTACACTTCGTGTGCAGATCCAGGTCTTTCCGGGCATGGTGGTTGTTGATCTTTGAGTTTTAGCCATTGTTCGGAGATTTTTCGAGGTAGCTGCCTTGACGTCTACATACCTAGACTCTCCTCCCTTATCTCTTACTTTTACTTATTCTGTTCTACTTTCTTTGACAGTGTATCATACTATGTTATTGTGTAGATGCTCATGTACTCAAGTTTTATATGATTTTTACTTACTTAACCTATTTCAGTATATTTTGAATTTAAAAATGTTGGTATATGTGAGTTGTCGGCTTGCCTAGTATCATGATAGGAGCCATTATGACATGTTGAGTTTTGGGTCGTGACAAGTTGGTATGAGAGCCTAGGTTACATCAGTCTCACGAGTCATGAGCAGGTTTAGTAGAGTCTTGCGGATCGGTATAAAGACGTCTGTACTTATCTTCGAGAGGCTGTCGAACCCTTAAGAAAAACTACACATTCTTGTATTCTTGTCGTGCGAATTTGTTGGTTCCGAAAACTAAACTTCTGTTATTCTATTCTCTCACAGATAGTGAGGACATGTGCTACCGGATCAGGCGGATGGACACCAGTACCATTAGTTAGGGCCATAAGAGGTCGGAGCAGTGGTAGAGGCCGAGGTGCAGCTCATACAGCAGTTAGAGCAGCACCTGTAGACCCACCAGTTGCTCCATCTCAGGAGCAGATTCCAGGTGTAGTTGAGCCGGTGGGACCAGCTCAGGCACCAGCTGTGCCTATTATGATTTCAGGCCTTCAGGAGGCTTTGGCCCAGATATTGACTGTTTGCACTGGCCTTGCTCAAGCGCTTTAAGTTCAGGCCGCACCATCCACCTCTCAAGTCGGGGGAGGTGCTCAAACTCCCGCCGCCCGTACTCCAGAGTAGGTGGTGCAGGGACTCTAGACACTGGGGTATTAGCAGCCCAACAGGTTGCATCTGCTCAGGCCCATGTGGGTCCCGTTATGAGTGACGGGGAGCATAAGAGGCTAGAGAGATTTGGGAGGCTCAGGACTTCATCATTCAGTGGGGCTGATTCAGAGGATGCTCAGGACTTCTTGGATATGTACCACTGATTCTTCACACGACGGGTATTCTGGAGACTATTGGAGTCCCCTTTACTACTTTTCAGCTATCGGGGGTTGCCTTCAGATGGTGGGAGGCCTATGAGAGGAGCATGCCAGTCGGTGTAGCACCAATTTCATGGCACGAGTTTTCCATTCTCTTTTTGGAGAGGTTTGTGCCACCGACCCGCAGAGAGGAGTTGCGTATGCAGTTCGAGCAGCTACTCTAGGAGAGCATGTCTGTGACCCAATATGAGATAAGATTTTCAGAGTTGGCTCATCACGCGATCTGGTTGGTTCCTACGGAGAGGGAGAGGATTATGAGGTTCATTGATGGCCTCATCTATCAGTTGCATTTTGTTATGACTCGGGAGAATGCATCAGATGCTAGGTTCGACGAGGTGGTTGATATCGCTCGGCAGCTAGAGTTTCTCCACAACTAGGAGTGTGAGGAGATGGAGGCCAAGAGGCCTCATAGTTCGGGTGGTTTCAATGGTGTTTCTTCTGGGGGTCAGTCCCACCACACCAATGGTCGTCCTTATAGACCCGCTCAGATGGCTCGTCCAGTTCATCGTGGTGCATTAGTTAACCACGGTTCTTACAATGCTCGTTCGGTTCAGTCATCATTTAGTGCATTACCAGCACAGAGTTCTCACCATGTCTCGTCTGCTTAGGTTTCTACAGGCAGTTCCTCGGGTTATCAGGAGCAGTAGCTTCATCAGAGGAGGGGTTGTTTCGAGTGGGAGGCCGATCAGGTGGTGGTCATGCTTAATTCTATGCTATTCCTGCCAGGCCATAGGCCGTTGCTTCATACGCAGTGATCACAACTATTGTTTCATTATACCATAGGGATGCTTCCATATTATTTTACCCTGGTTCTACTTATTCTTATGTATCATCCTATTTTACTCACCTGTTCATGTATCTACACCGGTGGGCGATACTATTATTGTGGACCATGTGTATCGGTCGTGTGTGGTGACTATTGGAGGAGTGGAGACTTAAGTTGATCTTTTATTGCTTAGTATGGTTGATTTCGATGTGATCTTGGGCATGGATTGGCTGTCTCCATATCATGCTATTCTGAATTGTCACGCTAAGACCATGATATTGGCGATGCCGGGGTTTCCAAGGATCGAGTGGAGAGGTTCTCTAGATTATGTTCCCTGGGTGATTTCATATTTGAAGGCCCAACGAATGGTTGGGAAGGGGTATCTGTCATATTTGGCATTCGTGAGGGATGTTGGGGTTGATACTCCTACTATTGATTCTGTTCTAGTAGTGCGCGACTTTTCGGATGTGTTTCCTGCAGACCTGCCGAGCATGCCACCCAATAGATATATTGATTTTGGTATTGACTTGGTGTCAGGAACTCGACCCATTTCTATTTCTCCGTACCATAGGGCACCAGCAGAGGTGAAGGAGTTAAAAAAAATAGCTTCAGGAGCTTCTTGATAAGAGATTTATTTAGCCTAGTGTGTCGCCTTGGGGTCCACTGGTTCTGTTTGTGAACAATAAGGATGGTACTATATGGATGTGCATTCACTATAGGCAGATGAACAAAGTTACAATCAAGAACAAGTATCCTTTACCGCACATTGATGATCTATTTGACCAGCTTCAGGGAGCGAGGGTGTTCTCTAAGATTAATTTGAGGTCTGGGTATCACCAGTTGAAGATTTGAAACTCAGATATTCTGAAGATGGCATTCAGGACCCGCTATGGTCACTATGAGTTCCTTCTGATGTCTTTTGGACTGACCAACGCCCCAACAACATTCATGCATCTGATGAACAATGTATTTCAACCATATCTTGATTCGTTTGTCATAGTATTCATTGATGATATCCTAGTGTACTCACGTAGCCAGGAAGAGCATGACCAATATTTGAGGATTGTACTACAACGGCTGAGGGAGGAGAAACTTTATGCCAAGTTTCCCAAGTGTGAGTTTTGGCTTAGTTCGATGGAGTTCTTGGGGCATGTGGTGTCCAGTGAGGGGATTAAGGTGGATCCAAATAAGATAGAAGTTGTTAAGAGTTTTCCCAGACCGTCTTCAGCTACTGAGATTCAGAGCTTTCTCGGCTTGGCTGGATATTATCGTCCCTTTGTGGAGGGTTTCTCGTCCGTTGCAGCGCCTTTGACCAGGTTGACCTAGAAGGGTGCTCCATTCAGGTGGTCAGATGAGTGTGAGAAGAGCTTTTAGAAGCTCAAGACTGCCTTGACCATAACTCCAGTTCTAGTTTTGCCTTTAGCGTTAGGTTCTTACACAGTGTATTGTGATGATTCTCGGATTGGTATTGGGTGTGTATTGATGCAGGGGGTAGAGTATTGCTTATGCTTCACACCAGTTGAAGCCTCATGAGAAGAACTACCTTGTTCATGATTTGGAATTGGTAGCCATTGTTCATGCATTGAAGATTTGGATACATTATCTCTATGGTGTATCTTGTGAGGTATTTACGGATCATCGGAGTCTCCAGCACTTGTTCAAACGGAAGGATCTAAATTTGAGACAGCGGATATGGTTGGAGATGCTAAAGGACTATGATATTACCATTGTGTATAATCCCGAGAAGGCCAATGTGGTGTTCGATGCATTGAGTCGAAAGGCAGTGAGTATGGGTAGCCTTGCATCCATTCCTGTTGGTGAGAGACCGCATGCATCAGATGTTCAGGCCTTGGCCAACCAGTTCACGAGACTAGATGTTTTGGAGCCTAGTCGGGTTCTAGCTTGTGTGGTTTCTCGGTCTTCCTTATATGATCGCATCAAAGAGCATCAGTATGATGATTCATTTACTCATCCTTAAGGACACGGTTCAACACGGTGATGCCAAGAAGGTTACTATTAGAGATGATGGGGTGTTGCAGATGTAGGGTCGGATTTATGTGCCCAATGTAGATGGGCTACATGAGTTGATTCTTGAGAAGGCCCACAATTCGCGGTATTACATTCATCCGGGTGGTGAAAGATCTATCAGGACTTGAGACAACACTATTAGTGGAGGAGGATGAAGAAAGACATAGTGGAGTTTGTAGCTAGGTGCCTAAATTGTCAGCAGGTGAAATATGAGCATCAGAGACGGGCCGGATTGCTTCAGCGACTTGAGATTCCGGAGTGGAAATGAGAGCGTATCACCATGGATTTCGTAGTTGTGCTCCCACAGACTTTGAGGAAGTTTGATGCTATTTGGGTGATTGTGGATCGGTTGACCAAGTCCGCGCATTTCATTCCAGTTGGGACTACTTATTCTTTAGAGCGGTTGGCTGAACATTCACGAGATTGTTCGCCTTCACGGTGTGCTGATGTCAATCATTTCAGATCAGGGCGCGCAATTTACATCGCGGTTTTGGAGAGTAGTGCAGCGAGAGTTAGGCACCCAGGTTGAGTTGAGTACAGCATTCCACCCTCAGACGGATGGACAGTATGAGCGCACTATTCAGATATTGGAGGATATGCTATGCACTTGTGTCATAGATTTTGGGGGTCCTTGGGATCAGTTTCTTCCACTTGTTGAGTTTGCCTACAACAACAGTTACTAATTGAGAATTCAAATGGCTTCGTATGAGGCTTTGTATGCGAGAGGGTGTCGGTCTTTGGTGGGTTTGTTTGAGATGGGTGAGGCTAGGCTATTGGGTACTGACTTGGTTCATGAAGCTTTGGACAAGATTAAATTGATTCAGGATCGGAACGCAGTCTAGACAAAAGAGTTATACCGATCGAAAGGTTTGCGATGTTGCTTACCTGGTGGGGGATAAGGAACTCCTCAGAGTTTTGCCCATGAAGGGGGTTATGAGATTCAGGAAGAAGGGCAAGATAATCCCTCGATACATTGGCCCATTTTATGTGCTTAAGAGTATTGGAGAGGTGGATTACAAGCTTGCCTTGCCGCCTAGCTTGTCTAGTGTTCATCCAGTGTTTCATGTTTCCATGCTCCGGAAGTATGTCGGCGATCCGTCTCATGTTTTGGACTTCAGCACGGTTCAATTGGATGGTGATTTGACTTATGATATGGAGTCGGTGGTCATTCTAGATCTCCAAGTTCTAAAGTTGAGGTCAAAGAACATAACTTCATTGAAGGTGCAGTGAAGAGGTCAGCCAGGTGAGGAGGCTATTTGGGAGACTAAGCGGGAGATGCGGAACATATATCCACGCCTATTTGAGACTCCAGGTATGAATCTAGACCCGTTCGAGGACGAACTTTTGTTTAAGAGGTGGAGGATGTAATAACCCGGCCGGTCGTTTTGAGTGTTATTGCCTCGTTTCCCCATTTACTATTTATTCTTTGCTCAATTTTTGTTATATGACTTGTCGGGATAGTTAGTTTGATTTCATAGATGTTTCGAAATGAGTTGGGACACTTAGTTCCAAGGTTAGAATCCTATGTCGAAAGAGTTGACCGGATATTAACTTATGTGTAAATGACTTAGGAATAGAGTTTTGATGGTTCCGATAGCTCCGTAGGGTGATTTTGGACTTAGGAGTATGTTTAGATAGTGATTTGGAGGTCCGTAGTGGAATTTGGCTTGAAATGGCAAATGTTGGAAAATTAGAAGTTTGGGAAGTCGAGAAGTTTGATCGAGAGTTGACTTTGGGGTTGCCGAGTTTGGATTTTGGTTCTGGAAGATGTAATAGGTCCGTTGTGTCATTTATGACTTGTGTGCAAAATTTGAGGTTAATCAGAGTTGATTTGATAGGTTTCAGCATCGATTGTAGAATTTGGAATTTCTTAGTTTTTGTTAGGCTTGAATTGTGGTGCGATTCGTGTTTTTGATGTTCTTTGAGGTAATTTGAGGCCTCGACTAAGTTCGTATCCTATTGTAGAACTTGTTGGTATATTTAGTTGAGGTCTCGGGGGCCTCGGGTAGATTTCGGATGGTTAATAGATCGAATTTGAAACTTAAGGCATGGCTGGGCAGACCTGGATTGGTGTGATTGCACCTGCGAAGGTCATGGTCACAGGTGCGAGGCCGCAGGTGCGTGGATAGCATCGCAGAAGCGGCCTGGAAGGAAGTGTGCAGAGATCGCAAGTGTGATGGTTTTGTTTGCACCTGCGAGGTCGCAAATGCAGAGAAAGGGTTGCAGGTGCGAGGTCTGGGAGTGAGCCTGGAGAGCACAGGTGCAGAGCGTGTTCTGCAGATGCGGACTCGCATCTACGCACGTTTGATCATAGATGCGGAAGTGGGCTGGAACAGGTAGATCGCAAAAGTGATGGAAATATTTGCAAAAGCGGAACCACAAGTGCGGTTAAATGATCCGCAGAAGCGAGAACCTCTGGGCAGTGTATATTAATGTAAGGTTCTGAGGTTTTATCAACTTTTGGACTTTGCAAACTCGGATTAAGGCAATTTTTGAGGGGGATTTCGAGGTGTTTCTTGAGGTAAGTCACTCTTGATCATTTTTATGCATAATATTGTTTACCTATTAAATTTCCCACTTTTGGGTGCGCACATGCGTGGGGATGAGCCCATATGTGGGCACCAGGGCTATTTATTCATATTCGGGTTGTGCTCGGGCTCTTATAAGCCTAGAATTGTCTGTTAAGCTTTAAGCTATGATATCTCACATGTTGTAACAGTTTATGTGATCTATTTGAGCCATGCTGAGCCTACTTAGAGGTTTAACCCCTCAACGATCTTGTTAAATGTGTTTAAGTGTTGAAATTGTCGATTTGAGCTGCGATAGCACACTTTGCGCATGCCTACACTTTAAAATATCATTTATACCAGTCCAAGGACATGAGAATCTGATTTCATTCATCATATACATATATACTTGCTTTATTTCTTCTGTATGATATGTTTGGGCTGGAAACCTATGACTATGAGAGGTAGATTACGTTATTGGCACGTGAGTATCCGTGCATGTCCTATTGTTAGCACGCGAGTTGTCTGTGCGGATTCATATATTAATATTATTGGCACGTGAGTTGTCCGTGCAAATCCATATATTGATAATATTGACACGTGAGTTGTCCGTGTCGCACGTGACATGTCCGTGCAGGTTCTGTTATTAGCACGTGAGTTATCCGTGTAGTGTGTGGAATTTGTATTTTCTAGATCATTTATCTGATTTACTTGTTTTCTTCCTCTACATTCCATAATACTGTCTGAGCAGGGTATTTGAGAAATTGTGCACATGCACATGCGGATATTATTCTCACGAAGCTTGATGAGTTAGTTTTAAATATTGTGTTGTGCGGGTTTAAAAAGGCAGAATTACACCGGAGTAACTAGTATCCTTACTAATTTAAGCTTCTCTTACCTTGCCTTGTTTATTTACGATACTTATTGAGTTGGTTGTACTCACGCTACACCATGTACTTTGTGTGCATATCCAGGTGTTTCCGGGCACGGTGGTTGTTGATCTTGGAATTTCAGTCGTTTTTCGGAGATTTTACGAGGTAGCTGCCTCGACATCCACAGTCCTTGACTCTCCTCCCCTATCTCTCAGTTTTACTTATTCCGTTCTACTTTCTTAGACAATGTATTTGACTATTTTATTGTATAGATGCTCATGTACTCAGTGATACCTGAGTTTTGGGCAATTTAGTATTGAGTTGTGGCGTTTTCATCTAGTTTTATGAGATGTTTACTTACTTAAACCTATTTCAGTATATTTTGAATTTAAAAATGTTAGTATGTGTGAGTTGTTGGCTTGAATAGTATCATGATAGGTGCCATCACGACATATTGATTTTTGGGTCGTGATAAGACCAATTATGCATCATTTTGGTTCCGGACTCCTGGGTATATACATAGACAAACCTTAGACTTTAATGACGCGTCTAAAAGCCGTGCGAGCCTAGGCCCAAAGCAGATAATATTAGTAGAGGGATGAGCTATTACATATGGTATCAGAGCCGAATCTAAACCTCATCAAGGACGCTGGGTCCCAAGGGGGTAAATGTGATGCCCATGAAGGAGGGCGGGTCAGGTAGGACCGGCAAGCTTCTGAAGAAGGAGTGCACATGTCACCTTAGGCAAATCCCACATCGGAATGGGAGAGGAAAATAAAGAGCTTTATAAGGCATGGCACAAGTTCACATGGCACGCGCATATTTGAGGCTCGAGGTGGCGTAGCGCAAAAAGACAATTTCGTGCGGGCCTAGGCCCGAAGTGGACAATACGTGCCATGAGCTTGGGTCGTGAAAAATATGGTATCAGAGCCATTCCACATGCAGTCTTGAATGGTGGTGAGGAAAACCTCAGCACACTGAGTCCCTAAGAGGGGGTATATGTGACAACCTAGGCGAATCACATATCGACAAAATACGGGAGAGTTACTGGGTATATAAGTATACATACCTTAGACTCTAGTGACGTTTTTTAAAGTCACGTAGGTCTAAGACTAAATCAAATAATATCACTAGTGGGCTGAGCTATTACATATGCCTATGTTGAAACTTTTTAAAACTAGGTTAAATATCTAATCCTGCCACCCGCAATCGTAAGCTTAACAAATGTGCCATGACTAGTAAACCTCTTTGAAAGCTTTTTTTGTGTGTAAAATTCAAGTTGGAATTTACCTTGAACCTTCTCCGACTTTATTTTTTCTTTGTGCTTTTTATTTCCCTTTATCCTGTTTGATTCCCTTTTCAGCTACCTCTATTTTTCTATTTGTCATTTTATTATTTTTTATATTTTTATTTTCTATAATCTATTAATTTGTATGCGGTCTTTAGTAAGAACACTCTAAAAAAGAGACTCCAAAATTTTAAAATTGCATAAAATAAGCATTCTCTTAATCTCAAATCTATGAGTTTTCTTCTTTTTGTATTATATCATAAAATTTTTTGTATTCTATGGTTATTAAATATAATTAAAATCTCTTTACTATTATCTTATGATGAAAATTTTATAAGCATTGCTTAGAAAAAAATGAGATTTATGATTTTAATTGAAGCAGGCGCTATCAGATGCTTCGAATAATGCAAACAGGCGCGATCCAATTCCTCCCGTTGTTCCTGCATATCAAACAACGTAGAGAGTCGACAACAACACTCCCACGGGTAAAGTTGGCTCCGATGGGGCTGGGGAGAGCAGATAAGGTCTTAACAACGAGAATGATTCATTCAAAGATGAGCTTTTATGGTTCATGAGGGAAGTAAATGCCCGCATGGATCCAATCCCGGGCGCACCACCAGTATTGAAAGGCCCCAACTTGAAGAAGTATGTTCAATTACCGTACAAGCCAAGTGCGGCACCAGAACTAATTCTGAAGCATTTCAAAATGCCTGAAGTTCCAAAGTATGATAGAACTTCAGACCCATAGGAACATATTACCACCTACACAACAACGGTGAAAGGGAATGATCTAGCTCCTCACAAAATTGGATCTGTGTTGCTAAACAAATTCGGCCAAACTCTCACGAGGGGATCCCTAACGTGGTATTCATTACTGCCCGAGCATTACATAGATTCATTTGAGATGCTCGCGGATTCTTTTATTAAAGCTCATACCGGGGCCAGAAAAGTGCAAGCCCGAAAGGCCGACATATTCGGAATTGCACAAGGGGAATCAGAATTATTACGAGAGTTTGTTACCCGATTCCAGAAAGAAAGAATGTTGCTCCCGACTATCCCGGATGAGTGGGCAGCCGAAGAATTCACCAAGGGATTGAATATAAGAAGTTCAGACGCTTCCCAGAAGCTGAAGGAGAGTCTNCAGGAATAGAGTTTTGATGGTTCCGATAGCTCCGTAGGGTGATTTTGGACTTAGGAGTGTGTTTAGATAGTGATTTGGAGGTCCGTAGTGGAATTTGGCTTGAAATGGCAAATGTTGGAAAATTAGAAGTTTGGAAAGTCGAGAAGTTTGATCGAGAGTTGACTTTGGGGTTGCCGAGTTTGGATTTTGGTTCTGGAAGATGTAATAGGTCCGTTGTGTCATTTATGACTTGTGTGCAAAATTTGAGGTTACTCAGAGTTGATTTGATAGGTTTCAGCATCGATTGTAGAATTTGGAATTTCTTAGTTTTTGTTAGGCTTGAATTGTGGTGCGATTCGTGTTTTTGATATTCTTTGAGGTAATTTGAGGCCTCGACTAAGTTCGTATCCTATTGTAGAACTTGTTGGTATAT
>AWOL01S0059956.1:1264-11603 GCA_000715115.1 Nicotiana otophora
ATCTCGCTATGGCTTAGGCGAGCTCGACCGATGACATTCATTAATGCCATTTTATGCTAAATATTCCAAGGGCAGATTTTTGGCCTATACATTTAGTCCCTCCGCTTATTAAGGCCGAGGTCGGGCGGCCTTGGTGAGCGGACTCTATTTGTCGTTGTTGATGAAATCGGGCGAGCAAGTTGGGTAGCGGTGCTTTAGGCGAGGTGGCAACCTGACTTTTCATAAGTTGCAAGCTTTGGGGATGCGTCTTTTCAGAATGACGTCATGACATCATGCGTCATCATGACGCGTTTTCCCGACGCTCTGCGTCGTTTCTTGTATCTCTGTCATTTCAATATCTGCGCTGTATAATGATGGCTTGATTTCTTGATTTTGGTGCTCAAACTCTTATAAATAGGGATATAAGGCCATTTGTGTTTGTTTTGCTTTCATCTTATATCGAATCCCCTGCGTCTCTCTCTTGCGTTTTCCATATTGAACCCTAGTCTCTATTCTGCTTCGTTGTTGCGTGCCCATTCCTCTGGTTCTAGTGATCGTTGCTTCCAACTTATGTGCTTTAGACATCTTCCTTCAAGACCATGGTTAACTCAACTTCCAGCTCCGGTGCGGCGTCTAATCCTGCTCCCCTGGCGGTGAGTGTGCCTCCTCACGGCGATAGCGCTTCTGCTATCCTCGAGGATGAAAGGTTCCCAACGGTGGAGAAAATAATTCCTCGTAGTGAAAAGTCTAGAGATGATTTCTCGAAGTAACCCGAGGACGACCCTAAGGCCTCGAAATCGGTGATGAATGCGGTTGCTCTTGCTGATTTCAGGGCGAAGTTCAAAATTCTGGCCCACATCGATCTGGACCCGGCGCGGCGCGGCGTGGTGCAGATTCATCGCCCCGGATACTGCGCATTCTATGCATATCCGTTCTATGTAGGCTATTCTTTTCCCCTTCTCCCATTGGTGGAGGAATTTTGCCGCTACTACGGCGTCTGCCCGACCCAACTTTCACCTTACATCTATAAACTTATCCGCATATGACAAAATACACAGAATTGGATGGCCGTGGGATCTCTCTTCGCCACCTAATGCACCTCTTCGCACCTAATTTCTATAGAGGGACGATGTTGCATCTTCACCATCGAGGAATTAAGAGTTTGGTAGTGAAGATGGACGATAAAGCAAATCATTGATTCTGGCTCAACTACTTCTATGTCAAGACCGAGGACGTGGTGCCCAACGCGAATGGATTTTCTGAGGCATGGAATTATACCCGTAAGTATTTTTTTTTCTAAGCACTTAATTTGCCCACTTTGACTATAGCCTAACATTCTACCTTTTCCTCGTTCAGCTGAGACTTCGCTCCCTTCTTTGGTTGCGGATATTCACGACTGGGTTAGCCAAGTCTTGCCTCACACAGTGGGGATTCGTGAATGGCCAGCCTTTATTAAAAAGTTCGGGCCCAAGCTTTCAGCGACCGGTGAGTTTGTTTGTCCGTATTCATCTATAGAGTGATCTTTTACATATGCTGTTCTGACCTTGTGTTTGCTTGCTCATTACGACTTTAAGTAAGAGTTGATGTTCTAATCTCTTTTAGAGCCCGAGGGTCTTCGAGGAGGCAGAAGGCTCCTGCTCCGGCATTTCGCAAGAGGAAAACCGTTTCTTTTCTTTCTGCTGCGGTGAGGCCTGCTCGGTAGTCGACTACTTATGCAGCGGGGCTTTCGACTTCCCCTCTGTGTCATCTAATTGACGAAGATGACGAGGAAGGATCGTCGCCAAATGATGATAATTTGCTTCCCCGCAAGAGGTGATTTGTAGATGTCGACGAGGGAGCTATCCGTGTGGGGAGTTCGGCGATGGAGGATTTCGTCGTCAGAGAAACGGCGACCATAGACCTTGAAGATGATGCCGAGCTACTGCCCATAATTCCGCCATTGTCGGGGGCCGAGGGATGTACGTTGCTCCCTGAGGCCGAAACGGATTTTGAAGGGCCGTCGGCAAGAGTCCCTGATGCCCTCCAAGGGGGTGAGCCATCGACCTCGTTACCAGTCGAGGATCCTTTCTATCGGGTTGACACTAAGGGCAAAAGTATATCCGAAGAGGGTTACGAGACGGGCTCCGATATGGACGTCGAGGAGATTAGGATGATGGGAGAAGGACTCACCTAGCTCGGGTGAGATTGGAGGGGACCACGCTGACTATTGCGACCCCTCTGGACCGGGATCTGCTAGTTGGTATGGAGGACGTGGTCCCTTTTCTTGGTCCCCACTGTTCCGATGTGGAGGGTAAGACCCTCGAGAAACTGAAGGACTCCACTTTGTCGAAGAGCATAGACGACCTTGCTCTTATAGTAAGTTTGGTATTTTATTTTTATGTTCATTTTTCATGTCGAATTTCTTACTCGCTCTGGCTTTCTTTTTAGACCGTGATCTTGGAGATCCAAAGTTCCCGTCGAGGGGAGAGGCGTAAGGCCATTTTCCAAAAGATGGAGCGAAAATATCGCGAGTATCGTGATAAACACCGCGAGCTTTGTAGGCGTCTTGGGGGGAGTAGCAACTTCCGGGCTTTCCAAAATGAGCTAAAGGAGAAGGATGACAAATTGGTGAAGGTCATCGTAAAATGTAGTGAGCTCGAGGGGGCGTTAAAGGACAAAAAAGAGGAGCTTGAGGTGAGCAGGGGAGTCGAGGCTTAATGCGCCGACCTTCAGGTCCAAGTGGTCTCATTGTGCGCCGAGCTGGAAGAGTGTCAAATCCGAGTGGTCGCTTTGAGTGGCGAGGTCACTAAGAAGGTAGCGGGTTTGGAGAAGGCGGAGTCGGCCAAGTTATCAGCTGCGAGAAAAGCGAAAGATTTAGAGAACACGATCTGTGTTCTCCGTTCTGAGCAGGATTGTGATTTAGAGACGGCTAGGCTCAGAGAGGAGCGGCTTGATGAGCGGATATGGGAGTTATAAAAAGAGGTTGCGGGCCTTAGTGATCGAGTTGTTGCCCTCGAGGCCGAAAAGGCACAGTTATTGGCTCAATCGTCTCCATCCCGCGCTTCTGCTTTTCCTGATGTTCCTCGGGATTTATACGAGGAATGAATTCACGCCGAGGCCGAGCTGGATATATTCAGGGATCTCATGGGGGCGGGGGCTATTTCAGAAGCCGACTTTGAGAATGCACGTGCTAAGGTACGTAAAGCTCGATTTTCTTGTGGCTGTGACCCCGCTACACCGGAAGCTGGCGATGACGATGAGGGTGCGGGCGTGGACCAGATTGACCAGGATGCCTGGTACAAGGATGAATATCCCATTGGCGATGGCGATGGGGTAGGTGAAGACGGTCTTAATGATCAAGCGGGTGACGCTACTGAGCCGGGTGGTAATTAGTTCTTTTTTATCTTAGCTGCGGGCATGTGAACGTTTTGTAGGCGTGCAACCTTTGTAACAAATATTAATAAAGTGTTGGATTTGTTGTTCGTACCTGACTTCTTTTCTTTGTTCGGATTTGTGCGTTTTTCTGATTTTATTTCTTGATTGCCTTTGTCGTAACAAACTTGAGTGGTTTTAACGGTGTTGAAGGTAGCCTTCATTTGGTTAAAGTTGTGGGCCGAGTAGGTAGTAGTTCGAAAAGAGGTCAAATGTACTTTAATTAATTGAGGTCGTGGGCCGAATAGGTGTTAATTCGAACGAGGTCGAATATAACCTTTAATTAATTGAGGACGTGGGCCGAATAGGTATTAACTCGAATGAGGTCGAATGTAACATTTAATTATTGAGGTTGTGGGCCGAATAGGTGTTAATTCTAACGAGGTCAAATGTAACCTTTAATTAATTGAGGTCGTGGGCCGAATAGGTGTTAATTCGAACGAGGTCAAATGCAACCTTTACTTGGAGAGTAGAGATAAACTTTCATGTATTCGTGCTTTATTCATATTTTTGGAGAGATTTACATATTTTCCGAGCGCTGACTGGTAGTTAAGTCCCAGTCCCAGTCTATCTAGTCCCTTCATTGGCCGAGATGGAAAGATAGTGAGAGATTGAGCAATGAACTGACCGTCCGGTGCTTTCCATCTGTGCACTTCAATTCTGAAGTATCCCCGTCATCGCCTCGTTAAAAACCTCCTCGAGAAAACCCAATTGGGACAAAACTCGAGCGAGGGAAAAAGAGTGCGACTTTGGGGACCTCGTCCTTTTAAAAGTTGAAGTACTTACGATTTACATATTTTCCGGGCACTGGCTGGTAGTTCAGTCCCAGTCTATCTAGTCCCTTCAGTGGACGAGCTGGAAATATAGTGAGAGCTTGAGCAATGAACTGATCGTCCGGTGCTTTCCATCTATGCATTTCAATTCTGAAGTATCCCCGTCATCACCTCGTTAAAAACCTCCTCGAGAAAACCTAATTGGAACAAAACTCGAGTGAGGGAAAAAGAGTGTGACTTTGGGGACCTCGTCCTTTTAAAAGTTGAAGTACTTAAGGTGCTTAATATTCCAGTTGTTTGGTAGTCCCATTCCTTCCATTGTTTCTAGTGTGAATGACCATTTTTCTTGCTGCTGCCGTGATTTTGTAGGGGCCATCTCAGTTTGTTCCCAGTTTGCCTTCTCGCGGGTCTTTGCTTGCTTGTGTTTTGGCTTTAAGCACGTAGTGCCCGACTTTAAGTGGCCTGATCTTTGCCCTCTTGTTATATTAGTGTTCTGCTTGTTGTTTTTGGGCGACCATTCTTACGTAAGCCATATCCCTTCGTTCCTCGATCTCGTCGAGTTGTTACCTTATACTGTCATCGTTCTGGGATTCACTGTCGTGAAAGTACCTTAGATTGGGCTCCCCGACCTCGACTGGTATTATTGCATCAGTCCCATAGACTAACGAGTATGGCGTTTCCCCAATACTCACTTTTGGCGTTATTCGGTAGGCCCGGAGTACTTCTGGTAATACCTCCGGCCACAGTCCCTTCTTCGAGTTTCTTTTTCATGATGTTCAGTATTGACTTGTTGGAGGATTTCGCTTGCCCGTTACCTGCGGGGTGGTAAGGCGTTGACAGTATTCTTTTGATGTGCCATTTTGCAAAAATATTGTCGACCTTCTTTCCTAGAAATTGAGGTCCGTTGTCGCAACTGATTTCTTTGGGGAGACCGAAGCGACATATGATGTTTTTCCATATGAAGGCGATTACTTCATGTTCCCTTATCTGGGCGAATGCTTCTGCTTCCACCCATTTAGAGAAATAATCAGTAAAACCAAGAGGAATTTTACATTACCTCATCCGGCCGGGAGGGGCCCACGATATCCATTCCTCATTTGATGAACGACCAATGGGAAGTCACTGAGTATTGTTGTTCGCCCGCTTGGTGGATCATTGGGGCATATTTCTGGCATTGCTCGCATTTTTTCATGAAATTTGCAGCTTCCTTTTTCATGGTGGGCCAGTAGTATCCTGCTCGTATGAGGCACCTGACCAACGCTCGATTGCCGGAGTGAGCTCCGCAGTGGACTTCGTGCACTTCTTCAAGGATGCGCCGCGTCTGATTTGGGCCCAAGCATTTCGCTAGGGGGAGCCATATGTCCTTTTTACAGATCGTTGTGAGCGATGCTATACCTGGATGCTTGCATCCGCAGTTTCTTGGCCTCTTTTTTATCATTAAGGAGTATACCGTCCTGTAAATATGTAGCAATACGGTTGTGCCAGTCCCAAGTTAGGTTTACGGTTCTTACCTCTATTTGGTCTATCGACGAATTGAGGAGGTGGACCACACTTTGATCTCCGGTTGTGATATTTTTGGTGGCTACCACCAATTTGGAGAGACCATCTGCCTTGATATTCTGTGCTCAGGGAATCTGGTCGAGCTGACATTCGTCGAACTCGGTTAGTAGTTTACAGATTTTGATCTGGTATTTTTGTAACCTTTGCTCCTTGATTTGGAAAGTCCCTATGACTTGGTTGACCACGAGTTGAGAATCATAGCGCAGCCTTAGCCTCTTCGCCCCGTATTTGAGTGCTAGTCTTAGTCCTGCAATTACGGCTTCGTACTCAGCCTCGTTGTTAGTCATGTCCGGGCACCTTATGGACTGGCGAATCACTTCGCCTGTTGGGACTTCGAGTACGAGTCCCAGCCCGGACCCCGACGCGTTAGATGCGCCGTCGGTGTTTAGGACCCATAGGTCGTGTGTTTCAGAAGTCTGGAGGGCTTCCTTTTCGACTTCTGGCAGTATGTGCGTACTGAAGTCGGCGACAAAATTGACGAGGACCTGAGACTTTATCGTCGTTCGCAGTCGATATGTGATATCGTGCTCGCTTAGTTCGATGGTCCATTTGGCCAATCTGCCCGAAAATTCGGGTTTATGTAAAATGCTTCTTAAGGGGAAAGTCGTGACGACCGAGATAAGATGGCATTGGAAATATGGTCTAAGCTTCTGTGAAGCTACGACTAAGGTCAAAGCCAGTTTTTCAAGGTGAGGATACCTCGTCTCGGCGTCGACTAGTGTCTTGCTAATTTAATAAATGGGAGATTGCGTACCTTTGCTTTCTTGGACTAGGAATGCGGTCACAACTACTTCGGATACGACGAGATAGTGGTTTCGGTTTTGAGAGCAACGGTGGCGAGGATAGGTATACCTTCAACTCCTTCAATGCTTGGACGCATTCAGGGGTCCATAGGAGGCCATTTTCCTTTTTAAGTACGCCGAAGAATTTATGGCACCTATCGGAGGATCGCAAGATGAACCTTGACAGGGAGGCGATACGACCAGTTAGCTTCAGTATGAACGGGAAGTATATACGGCTGGCCGCGAGATGAACCTTGACAGGGCCGAGATGAACCACCTACCGTGGCTAATGAACGGGAAGTAAAAGCAATAGTAGGATTCGAGATCATATGAGTTGCACGAAAAGAATTATTCGATCAATGATCCAGAGTTATTTACGTTATGAACGCACTTAAGATTTCGGAGTATTATCCATGCAGCATATATATTGACTATCATACAGCCGTAGAAGATTTCGGTATAAGTTAAAAGAAAGAATTGAGCTCAGGTCATAGACAAATGATTGAATAGTTAGAGGATTGTATCATGGATATTTCATAGCGTCCATGTAAGGCTAAAGTAATGACTAAGACCGTGAGCCACATATCGGAAGATAGCTTAAAGCCTACATAAAGGTTGATCAGAAGGAAGAGGAAACTAAAGAGTTACAACAACAAAGTAAATCAGGAGTCTGACTATTGGACCTAGAAAATTATAGAATTCATGATTGAGAACATTGCAGGATCTCTCTTAATATCAGAGGTACAAGAGAGATAGTATAGTAGTCATATTCTATAACAACTCTATGATAAAGCTATTAAAAGAGTACCGGCCTCATAAGAAGTCAGTATGAAGCTCTTACCGGATTGTGTATGCACCAGAGGTGCAAGTCATTATAATAGAGCTTCAAGTTATGGATGTGAATTATACTTATGTGGAAGGGAGGTCACGAAAGAGATAAAAGATGTGATGCGAGATTTTAAGGTAAGTAAGGTAAAGATGAATAACGTACGAGATACTCAAATGCAGAAGGTCGTAAATGGTCCATGCTTCGGATAGAAGGCTAAAAGCGCTGGGATTTAGTATCCAGGAATGATAGCGGCGTCGTCAGTGGCATATCTTTCAGCCTATGGTTTCTAGGTATCGAAAAGCCTGATTAAAAGAGTAATCAGGCTTGATATGATATCTCGCTTGATGTTCCAGAATGACATAAGGAAATCTATGATGCAAGCAAGTTGAAAGGTTGCGAGTAATATAAATAGATATGTGTAGGTCGCAAGCGAAAGTATGGTAAAGCGACAAGGTTTTAGATAGACAGGAGTAAGGATAAGAAAGGGCGAGTGTGAAAGTGATGATAATGGATAAGTCCTTAGGATTAAGCCCATGAAAACAAGAGAGTTGATGGTTTCTAAGTTATAGAAAGCTCAGTATAGCCTGAATGAACTCAAAGAAGTCTAAGACTAATAACATTTAAAAGAGATGCAACGTAAGCCCTAGTGGTAATGTTTTACGTAAGAAATTTCAAGATATCAGTGGTAGATTGTACATCAACATTGAGGTAAATCAACAATGGATGGATAGAAGTTACAAAGTACGAAAGGAGATATGGCAATATTCGTAAGTTCGATAAAGTACCGACCAAAGAACTTCAATACACCTATAGATGCCTAGAGGGACATCTTATCAAGTTCTGTATATGTTCCCAAAGTGAGGCCTAAAGATTGGCTAAAAGCTGAAAGGGAGAGTCACATAGGAGCACATGTAAGGAAAANAGGGACATCTTATCAAGTTCTGTATATGTTCCCAAAGTGAGGCCTAAAGATTGGCTAAAAGCTGAAAGGGAGAGTCACATAGGAGCACATACAAGGAAAAAGTCCTACAGGCTGCATGGCAGAAGATAGCAAGAGTTACGAGATTGGAAGAATTCCGACCACAGACTGTGGTATGAGAAAGAGGCCTAAAGGGGGGAATACCCTGGCCTTTGTATTTATTCAAACAGTTGCCTAAATGGCAAGGAGAATTTTAAAGTATTTGGAAGATATAAATTATAAAAATGATAAGTGCATCAGTCAATATTCGAGGACGAATGTTCCAAATGGGGGAATGATGTTACACCCCATGTTTTCGTACGTGGAAGTACATCATAAGTAAATTAATGTAAGATTGAAAATAAGATGTTATATTCCGCATTTTCGTACGTTAAAGCTTCGTCGTGAGTTAATCGACGTAAGTTCGGGAATGAGATTTATTTTGGGATTATAACTATTACGCTATTTCAAACAAGTGATAAGTTAATTCGTGAAGGTGAGAGGGTAAGCAAATCGAAGAAAATGAATTTCGTCGAAGTTTGATATTTTGGGATAAAATACGGTCTGAGCTAAAATACTCGATATTTATGGACTAGTGTCATACAAAGTACCACATGACCATGATAGTACGGTGTATAAAGTGTGTNGTAAGGAAAACGTCCTACAGGCTGCATGGCAGAAGATAGCAAGAGTTACGAGATTGGAAGAATTCCGACCAAAGACTGTGGTATGAGAAAGAGGCCTAAAGGGGGGAATACCCTGGCCTTTGTATTTATTCAAAGAACAGTTGCCTAAATGGAAAGGAAATTTTTAAAGTATTTGGAAGATATAAATTATGAAAATGATAAGTGCATCAGTCAATATTCGAGGACGAATGTTCCAAATGGGGGAATGATGTTACACCCCATGTTTTCGTACGTGGAAGTACATCATAAGTAAATTAATGTAAGATTGAAAATAAGATGTTATATTCCGCATTTTCGTACGTTAAAGCTTCGTCGTGAGTTAATCGACGTAAGTTCGGGAATGAGATTTATTTTGGGATTATAACTATTACGCTATTTCAAACAAGTGATAAGTTAATTCGTGAAGGTGAGAGGGTAAGCAAATCGAAGAAAATGAATTTCGTCGAAGTTTGATATTTTGGGATAAAATACGGTCTGAGCTAAAATACCCGATATTTATGGACTAGTGTCATACAAGGTACCACATGACCATGATAGTACAGTGTATAAAGTGTGTTAAAAGTGAGTAGTATTTTAAGTAATTTAAGATAATTCTTAATTATTAGGTAATGGGATATTACCTAATTAATTAGTGAATTATATGAATAATTGGATAATTAATAATTTTTGTAGAAGATTAGTTAGTTAATTATAAAATTTTGGATAAGTCTTGAGCCCCCAACGTGGAAACTATATAGGATTAACTAAATGACTCATAAATTTAGTTAAATAGGTGGCATGAATAAAATGAGTCTTGAAGAAGATAGTAGGACTACTTTAATACTTAAAAACATCCCAAACAAGTATACTTAAAAGATGCTACTCACCGCAAATATTGACGAGACTCATAAGAATACATATGATTTCCTCTACTTGCCTACTGATTTCAAGAACAAATGTAGCGTTGGTTATGCCTTCAGCAACATGATATTTGGCAAAGGATTTCGTTTCTTGGATACTAAGTTCTATGATTAAGGCAAATGCAGAAAACGACATAGATATTATACACACACCGGTTTCCTCCGGATAATAGTAAATTGGAGACTTCCTTATAGTGGAGTAACGTGGAATAAGACTAGTTTTGGCATATAAAATTGAGGCGTGGAGGGGATTGACCATGGATACAAGTAGAAAATTGGACTTAAAGGTATGTTGAGGTTATCCCTTCTTTCTTTTTGGCATGGTCTATATGACGAACGAAATGAGCAAATGCAGAACTTCCATAAATAACTCTATTCATAGAAATACTAGGGGTGTCTATATTCTTGATTCCCCATGTGAATTATTATTATATCTTCTGTTCATGGGTCTGAGAAAAATAC
>AWOL01S0059964.1:0-23320 GCA_000715115.1 Nicotiana otophora
TGCAGAAGTGTAGTATGAGTACACCACGGTCGGTACCCAATAAGTATCAAGACTAACCTCGGTAGATTAGTGACGAGGTACAGTCAAGACACTCACTAATCAATTAACATGTGCAGTGTAGCAGTATATAATAATAATAATAATAATACTAATAATAATAATAATAATAATAATAATAATAAAAACAAATGGCAATGATGACAACAAGAATAAATAAATAATGTAAACAACAAGGCAACAAGAACACCATAAATATTGCTCAAATGAATAAGGAACACAAATAAAACCAATCAATCAAGTCCCTCAAATATACTTCTTTCCAATGTAAGTACTTCAAGTATAAATCTTTCAACTATAAGTTTTTCACTAAAAATCCTTAGAATATAACCTTGTCAAATAAATATATATTTCGAATATACTCCCTTCAAATAAATTTCTCTCAACTATAATTCTTTCAAATAATATTTTTGAAATATAATTCCTTCAAATAAAAGTCAATGTATGACACCTCATTTCATAATCATAAAAATACGGGTCTCGACCCACTTCCATATTTTCACGGCACCTCGTGCCCATATTTCTATCACAACTGCACGGACAACTCACGTGCTAATAATATCAATGTATATAAGATTCACATGATCAATTTATTTCCACTAAAGTGAGTTTACAATTTTTAAATCAAGTAAGAAATCAACAAAGAAATAAATTTATTTTAGAAATAATTTGGGTGAAGAAAATAACATTGTACCTAAATTAAAGCATCAGATAAGCTATTGATTTGGATGTAAAGCTATTTAATGTAAAATATAATAATAATTTTTTTTATTTAAATCAACTCA
This sequence comes from Nicotiana otophora, assembly GCA_000715115.1. NCBI lineage: Eukaryota > Viridiplantae > Streptophyta > Magnoliopsida > Solanales > Solanaceae > Nicotiana > Nicotiana otophora. Next base: position 843 of record AWOL01S0059964.1, read on the forward strand.
ATCATCGAAAATTAGTAAGAAAAATCAGAAATATACTTCTTCAGAGTCTCGTGCTACAATGCCAAAGCAAACACAATACAACTAGGAGCACAAAACACATAATAATAAAGTCAACTAGTACATCACGGAAGAAGACAAGAATTTACATATTAAATAAAATAAAATCACCCAAGACAATAACATAAATAAAGAAATATCAACAGGGCACTCTCGAGGTACCGCCTCGTAATCCCAAATCATAAATAAATTCACAATATCTCATTTCCTTATATCACCACGGGAGCCTTCACATTTAATTTTAAAGAAATTATTTTTTTCCGAAATAGCATCCCACGTTTTAGCCACCCTTATCACACCGCATGACTTCTAGTAGTTCCCCTACTAGCCATACATTTCAAGCCACCCTTATCTCACTGCATGCATTTCAACACCCTGACCTTATATCATCGCATGACTTCTAGTAGTTCCCCTACTAGTCACGCGTTTCAAGCCACCCTTATCTCACCGCATGTGTATCAATATCACAATATTTTATAAATCGCACCTCAAGTGCCCAAATATCACAGCATAATACAACTTGCACCTCAAGTGCCCAAATATTACAACATATCACAAATTTCACATCAAGTGCTCAAATATTACAACATATCACAAATTGCACATCAAGTGCTCAAATCTTACAACATATCACAAATTGCACATCAAGTGCTCAAATATTATAACATATCACAAATTGCACATCAAGTGCTCCAATATTATAACTTTCCACAGAAATCAACAATACATTATTTTTCCACAATAAGGAGCCCACGACTCGATCATAATGTGTACAACATCTTAACAAAATATTCGGAAGTGAACAACTCAACCGAATAATATTTCACAATTTGGCACTTTGCCTCAATATGATTCATGACCTTTTTAATTCAATACCAAATTTTCAACAACGTGAATTGAAAAGTAATTCATCAAGGAACAACACTTTTTTTAAATCACAACTTCAAGAAATAAATAGATTTATTCATCTTGTTAACTAAATTTTCCATTTAAATTATCTATAAGTAAAATCAATAATAAAAGTGTTTTCCATAAAAATGGAAACTCAAACAAACACAGAGTTCACGTAAAAGTCAAGTGAGAATCACACCAAATTATCATATAAAAACAACCTCGGCAAACAAGGAATGAGGCATGCCAAATAAGGGATTTAATAAGTTACAACAATTTTCCAATTTAATACTTAAGGGCGTCTACGAATTTCAACCGATATAATATGCACATATAAACCAAGTACGTACTCGTCACCTCGCGTACATGGTTTTCAATTACCCAATTTTCACATAAGACTCAATGCCTAAGGGGTAATTTTCCCCACTCAAGGTTAGGCAAGATACTTACCTTCTTGAAGTTATGCCGATATTCCAAAATAGCCGTCTTGCTTGAATAAATCCTTCGGACAGCTCAAATCTATTCAAATTAATTCAACTTAGTCAATACTAATTATAGGAATTAATTTCATATGAAAAAACTAATTTTCCAACAAAATCCAAAATTTAACTCAAAAACCGTCTGTGGGGCCCACATCTCGAAATCCGGCAAAACTCACAAAATCCGAAAACCTATTCAATTACTAGTCCACCCATACCAATTTTATCAAATTCCGATAACAACTCGACCTCCAAATCTCAAATTTTCGTTTTTGGAAGATTTTGCAAAAATCTTGATTTTTCTTCCATAAATTCACGGATTCATGATGTAAATGAGTATGAAATCATAAAATATAATCAATATAGGATAAGAAACACTTACCCCAATATTTTCTCGTGAAAACTGCCCAAAAATCGCCCAAGAACCGTGCTCCAAAAATCCAAAACGAAATGAAGGAAATGACCATTTTTGGTCCTTAAGTTTTTGCCCATCCATCACTAAAAGTCCATTTTCCGTCACTAAAAGTCCACATCAGAACTTGCTTGCACCAGCCTTCTTTCAATCGATCATAATTTTATGTACAAATGTCCAAATGATAAATCGTTTATCTTTCTGGAAACTAGAATAAAAATACTACAACTTTCATGTTTTGATAATTTTCTGATTCCTTATGAATTGTGAGATATAAGCTTCTAAAGTCAGCTCCACTTATCAGATATTTCTGGCAAAACTGCCCTACCAGCCTTTATTTAATCCATCATAACTTTCTGTAAAAATGTCCAAACGATTAGTGGTTTAACATTCTGGAAACTAGAATCAAAGGGATACAACTTTTATGTTTTTAATATTTTCATATTCCTTATACATTTCAAGATATAAGCTTCCAAAATCGGCTCTACGATTGTACCAGTTGCTGTCCAAAAACAGCTTCTGCAGCAGAAAACTTCCAGCAGCTCTTTTTTGTCCGAATCCATTCCATTAACCTTCCAAAATCTACTCGAGGCCCTCAGGACCTTAACCAATTACACCAACATGTCCCAAAATACAATACGAACTTAGTCGAAGCTTCAAACCACATCAAACAATATCAAAACGACTTATCACACCTCAAATCAAAATCTATGAACTTTGAACTTTCAAATTTTATATCTTGTGCCAAAATATATCAAATCAAATCGGAATGACTTTAAATTTTGTACACAAGTCATAAATGACATAACAGACCTATTTCAATTTCTAGAATCAGATTCCGACCCCGATATCAAAAAGTCACCCCTCGGTCAAACTTCCCAAAAATTTAACTTTTGTCATTTCAAGCCTAATTCCACTACGGACCTCCAAATAATTTTTCGGACACGTTCCTAAGTACAAAATCACCATACGGAGCTATTGACACCATCAAAATTCTATTCCATAGTCGTTTGCTCAAAAGTCAACTCTCCGGTCAACCTTTTCCATTTAAGCTTCTAATTAAGGATTATTTATTTTAATAATTCCGAATCTTCCGAAAAATCAAACTCGACCACACCCGCGGGTCATAATACTTATTAAGAAGTTGCTAGAGACCTTAAGTCGCTGAGCGAGGCATTAATTCTTAAAACGACAAGTCGGGTCGTTACAAAATATCTTTTTCACGAATATCCGACTCCGAATGGCCCAAATCTAGCTAAAAATAATTACATATTATAAATACAACTATAATAGACTAATCTAATTAATGAAATCAAGATTTTAATAAAAATTTCGAAATCCGTCCTAAAAAGTCGACCCGGGCCCACGTCTCGAAATCAGGTAATAGTCACAGAATACGAACACCCATTCACTCACGAGTTCACTCGTACTAAAATTATCCAAATCCAGTGTATAAATCCCAATCAAAACTCAGAAATTTGGTTAGGGAACTCTTCCCCCATTTTCCCAACTTTTCAATCCAAATCCGAAATTAAATGGAGGAAATAACTATAGATTAATGAAAGACAACCAAAAACGAGTTACGAATCGTTACCCCAAAGCTCCTCTGAAAATCCCTCAAAACATCGCCAATTCCCGAGCTCCCAAGTCCAAAAATGAAGAAATGAATCAAATCCTCGATTTTTCCTCTTTTGTGCCCCGAAATCTCGCTTCTGTGAGCCTTCAACCGCACCTACGGAAATTCCATCGCAGGTGCGAAATCACTTAAGGGGGCTGAGTCCGTATCTGCGAACAAGGGCCGCTTCTGCGAGCCCGCATCTGCGCTCCACTTCCGCTTCTACGCGTCCGCTTTTGCGGATCTATGGCCGCACCTGTGGCTCTATGGTTGCTTCTACGGTGCTGCACCTGTGGCCCAAAGTGCGCAGGTGCGATTACACCAGCTGCAACAACTCTAGCAATTGCATAAGTCCAAAACTCAATCTGTTAAACACCCGAAACTCACCCGAGGCCCCCGGGACCTCGACCAAATATACCAACCAATCCTAAAACACCATACGAACTTAGTTGAGCTCTCAAACCATATCAAACAATACTAAAATCACAAATTATCCTCCGATTCAAACTTAAGAACTTGAAACTTCCAAATTCTACAATCGATGTTGAAACCAACCAAACCACGTCCGATTGACCCTAAATTTTGCACACAAGTCATATTCAATATTACGGGCCTACTCTAACTTCCGGAATCAGAATCTGACCCCGGTATCAATAAGTCCACTACCGGTAAAAATCTCCAAAAATTCGACTTTCGCCATTTCAAGCCTAAATGAGCTACAGACCTCCAAAACATAATCCTGACAAACCCTCTGTCCAAAATCACCCAACGGAGCTAACGGAACTGACAAAACTCCATTCCAGAGTCGTCTTCACACAGTTCCGACTACTATCAAAATCCTAAGACTTAAGCTCCCGTTTTAGGGACTAAGTGTCCCAAAACACTCTGAACCCCAAAAATAAAACCTCCCGGTAAGTCAAATAAGCAGAAAAAGGTACGGGGGAAACAGTAAATAAGGGATCGGGGCTAATACACTCAAAATGACCGGTCGGATCATTACACATAACCAACAAGATCTACACTACATTTGTTAGAATAAAATAAACCCATATCAAGTGTTCCCTTTAAATATCGCAATGTATGCTTAATCGCGTTCCAATGTCTCCGTGTAGGGGAATAACTATATCTTGCTAGTAAATTAACAGAAAATACTATGTCAGGCCTTGTAGCATTATCAAGATACATAAGTGCATCGATTGCAGTAAGATAAGGTATTTCGGGAGCAAGGAGTTCCTCATCATCTTCTGGAGGTCGGAACAAATCCTTATTCACTTCAAGTGATCGAACAACCATTGGTGTACTCAATGGGTGTGCTTTGTCCATGTAAAAGCATTTTAAGATCCTTTATATATAGGTAGATTGATGGATAAAGATCTCGTCTGCTAAATGTTCAATTTGCAGACCAAGACAAAGTTTATTCTTTCCAAGATCTTTCATCTCAAATTCTTTCTTAAGATATTCAATTGCCTTTTGGAGCTCTTCTGGAGTTCCAACAAGATTTATGTCATCAACATAAACANCTCAAATTCTTTCTTAAGATATTCAATTGCCTTTTGGAGCTCTTCTAGAGTTCCAACAAGATTTATGTCATCAGCATAAACAGCAAGTATAACAAATTCTAATACCAAAATACATGGACAAACAACATCATTTATGTAACCCTCTTTCAACAAATATCCACTAAGGCGATTATACCACATACGCCAAGATTGCTTTAAATCATACAAAGATCTTTGTAATCTGATTGAATACATTTCCCGAGATATTGGATTTGCTTCAGGCATTTTAAATCCTTCGGGGATTTTCATATAGACTTAATCAAATGAGTCATATTGGTTATGACTTGCATTTAGATGGCATGACATCTTCAGGTGTTTGGACTATAGGTCCGATCCTCACAACCGTTTATAATATTGTGAACTATATTGTATCAAATATATCGTGGACGATCATTTTGTATCGATTCCTAAGCGACATAACTTGTTGAGATCTTATCACTTTCTTTATTTTCAGGTACCTGAACTTCTTCTGGAGTTTCGTGAAATGTTATGTCGTGGGCTCTTCTAGAGCTCATAGCCTCCTCATTATGATCATTTCGATCATTTTCCAAGGATTATTACCTTCAGAACCGATCGATTTTCTACGCTTCACGCATGCAGTAAACTTTATCCTTCAGGGACTTTAATTTTAATAGGAGCATTTACAGCTGAAATGTGATATTTAATTTTAAATCAGCAAATACTTCTGGCAGTTGACTTGAATTATCTTCTAAGTGAGGATCATGTTAATGATAATTCGATTCATATAGCATTTTTTTCCAGCTGTTTATTTCATCCCCCAAATGTTAGAAAAACTAACACATATCCCCAATCTTCTTTGGAAACCTATCTTTGTTCATTGTGGTAGAGAAATTAATTATATACCACACATCAAAAGTTGTTAGATAGTAAAATTATTTGGTTTCTGATCCTAAACCAATTGTGAGGGGAGGACTTATCATATATTGTTGGTCTGATGCATACAAGTATTGTTGTATGCAATTTAAAAAATCTTAGACCAACACATGAGGCTATGTTTTCATAAGCAATAGTTTAGCCATTAATAGGAGGTATTGAATGCTAAACTAGCTTGGATATAAACCAGCATCATTAAGATGATCTATCTTGATTTCAGAATCTGGAAATTTTGCTCTTAATTGAGAAAAGCAATTTCAAATGCCAAACTGCAGGTTGACAATAAACATACATATAACCATTTCATATATGCACCTATTAAATGGTTCACATGATAGGTGAATGGGCCAATATTCACCTTTTATATATATTCCAGAATTCAGGGGTCTTAGTCCCAACTTTAGCTGGTATAATCAATTTATTATGAGAATAAGCAACACAAGAGAATTCCTGAAGAATCTTCTAGTTCTTCAGTATATGCTTATCTGAATTCTCAAATAGCTCATTTAAAAATGACAAATGAAAACTTCAAGTTTATCATGACATGTGCTATCTCTTAGTAAGCTTCTGGTTTACTATGGCATAAACTTTTGCATTAATAAACTTCTGGTTTACTGTGATACATGATGTAGTACAAATTGAATAATAAGGCAGGTAAGTTCTCACATACATATTATTTTACCCCCTATGATTATGGAAACATGAAGATTTTTAATTTTCCAATTATTTATAGTCTCAGTATGATAGTCATTCATATTAGTAAACTTCTGGTTTATTACAACATATGTTTTGACCACAATCATATAATATGAATGACAAATTTGCATATAAGCTCTTCGGGAGCCTTCAATTTATTGTCCACAATCAAATATTATTCAGGCACTACTTGTGTCATGTGTCTTCTAGACAAACAGTTAGCTCTTCAGGAGCATTTGATAAATTTTGTACTACCAAATATCTCTCAGACACTTCTTGTATCATGAGAGAAAATTTCTTTAAAATGACATTAACAAAATAAATATGATAGTAAACATCATTATCAAAGCATAACTTTTATTTATGTACAACAATTACATAACCAAACTATCTACTACAAACAACAAAAATTAAAATATTTACATTTTTACAGATTCATCACTGATCACATGACTTGTTTCTCCTTTCGGGAGTGCAAAGTAATCAGTTACATCCAAATGCATGAAGTCTAAATTATCTTCAGAAATAAAATTTACTTAAGCATTTTTCTCTGTCTTCTTCAGGGAGGCTTGATATAGCTCAACCAAGTGCTTTGGCGTACGACAGGTACGTGACCAGTGGCCTGTTCCTCTACATCTATAACATGCATTTTCTGCCTTTGCTGTTTCCACCGCTTCATGCTTTTGTTCCTTCCTTTTTCACTGCTGGGGGTGAGGAGGGTTCTTTGGTGCATTATTATTATCATGATTAGTGTTTCTTCCCCGACCACGACCATGACCACGACTAGGGCCACGTCCTCTCCCACGCTTAGCTTGGTGAAAGTTCGTCTCATTCACTTCAGGGAATGGATAAGAACCCGTAGGTCGACTTTCATGATTTTACATTAATAGCCCATTATGTTGCTCGGCTATAAGAAGATGTGAGATAAATTCAGAATACTTTTTGAATCCCATCTCTCGATATTGCTGCTGCAACATCATATTCGAGGCATGAAAAGTGGTGAAAATTTTTTCCAACATATCATGATCAACAATATTATCACCACATAGTTTCAATTAAAAAATAATTCTGAACATAGCAGCATTATACTCACTGATAGATTTAAAATCTTGTAGCCTTAGATGAGTCCAATCATAAGTGCCTCCGGAAGAACGACCATCTTTAGGTGGTCATATATATCTTTCAAATTATTCCACATTATGACCGGATCTTTAATAATGAGATATTCCATTTTCAAGCCTTCATCAAGATGATTGCGTAGGAATATCATTGCTTTGGCACGGTCTTGGTTTGATGCTTTATTTTTGTCCTTGATGGTGTTTGCTAGGCCCATAACATCAAGATGAATTTCAGTATCAAGCACCCAAGACATGTAACTTTTGCTCGATATATCCAGGGCTACAAATTCAAGTTTAGAAAGATTTGACATTATTTAGAAAAAGAAAGTTCGTACCTCTGATGCTTTCAAAGTATTTGCTCGAGATGGCAGAGTCTCGTGTTGATAACGTGTTATAAAATAAAGACTGTTAAGTAAAGACAAATATAGAGAGAAACTGATATATTATTCAAACTTCAAACTTATGTACATAATGAACTGAAATTTCCTCTATTTATAGAAGAAAGCAAGTTGTTGTGTAAGCGACTTCTGCAAGCTGCTGTGTAAGCTGCTACTGTACCAGATATAGATATTCTTCTATCGGGGGTAATGTTTATCCATAACGGGGTACCGAAAGGATAAGCTCATTATACCAGATATGGATAATCTTCTACCGGGGGTAATGTTTATCCATAATGGGGTACCGAAAGAATAAGCTCATTATACCAGATATGGGTAATCTTCTACCGGATGTGATGTTTATCCATAACGGGGTACTGAAAGAATAAGCTTCTTCAGGAGACTTATTTCTAATAGAGTACTAAATAGATAAACATATTTACGGCGAAGTCTCATACAGATAAGTTTCTTTAGGAAGCTTATTTACAACGGAGTACTAAATGAACATCTATAATATAATATATTTATAACATTTCCACATAAGTTTTCACATTTTTGCTTCATTTTATCATTGAGATTATTATTTCATTCGTGTAACATTTTGCAATTAAAAAAAAGGAGTTGACATATACAACAAGGAAGATATAATATCCGGTTAGAGTTTTGTCCAAAATCACTCTTTGACCGATTAAATATGCTCAATTGAATATGATTGGGTCCAAAATTAAACTTAATAATACTAACTTTTTTTCCTGTAAAATAAAACAATAATTCAGTAACCAAAATATTACTCAATTCTCATTAATATACACGAGTTGATTTACATTCCACTTATCTTTACTTAGCATATAAGATGCTAAACGTGCGTCCTAAATCAAGTAAAAATGGCAAGTCGGACCATTACAAGTCGTAGAAGAATGGACAATATCCCTCAACTCTTAATTAGAAGTTTAGAATTTGAATTATGAAAATAAAAAATATCATACATATGGGGCATTCTTTTTTTAATGCGCCTTACGAGGTGACAAATTCTAGTTAATCAGGCTAATATGTTCAGGATACCGAATTATTAGAAAACAAACAGCTAGTTTGGTCAAATTTCGTATAGAGACCAATTTATTACTCCATTTCTCAAGATAAAAGCAGTCCTATTTCCTTTCTTTTTCTTTCTCTTTACCCGAAAACCTTTTTGTTTAAAACAAAAGCCAAAAAGCTTCACTTAGTTTAGCAATTACACAATTATGGAGTATGGACGCTGTTGCGTAACGCTTCAAGTTGTTAGGCAAATACAGCGCTTACCCACCAAACTAAAAGGACAATAAAGGACAAGAGAAAATCATGAAAAAAGAAAGAAGAGATTTTTAGTGCGTTCCAATATGCAAAAAGTTTGTATTTTCGTTTTGACCTTGATTAATGTAAGCAACATGTTTTATTAAAAAAAATAACTTCATGACGATGATCATTTTTTTGTTAGTTTACTGTCATAAACAGTGCAAATTAAATACTCTTACTACTATTTTATTAATCATATTTAATACTTTTTTTCTTCAAAATAGTTTCATATTAGGTAGGAAGATCGAAAAATTGTGTGATGACCCAATAGGTCATTTATATTTTTAACCCTCAATTCTGTATTTCGAAACCCCGAATAGCTTCGTTTAGCCTTCATCGATTTTGCGTGCACAGTCGGTGTCTTTTTTTTTTTGGAAGGTTTTTATGTGAAAAATTGATAAAAATATAAAATCGTGCCTTAAAAATTTATTTGATTTGACTTCGGTCAACTTTTTGAACACGGAGCCGGATCAGTATTTTGATAGTTCCGGTGGGTCCGTACCGTAATTTGGGACTTGAGCATATGTCCGGAATCGAATTCGAAAGTCCTTAACTTGATTTATCATAATTTGTCGAAAACTAGAAGTTAAAAAGTTTAAAGAAATTCCAAGTTTGACCGTAGATTCACTTTGTTGCTACCGGGTCCGTAGTTTGATTCCAAAACTTGATATAAGTTTATTATAATATTTACGACTTGTATGCAAAATTTGGTGTAAAACAAAGTTGATTTGACGTGATTCGGACGTGCGGTTGAAAAGTTGCATGTTCTTAAGTTTCATTGAAAATTTCATTCGTTTTGGTATCAGATTCATCATTCTAGGTGTTATTTTGGTGTTATGATCGCATGAGCAAATTCGTATAATGTTATTATACTTGTGTGCATTTTTGGTTTGGAGCCCGAGGGGCTCGGGTGAGTTTCAGATAGGCTTCGGAATGGTTTTTGACTTAGAATCATAGCGGGTGCAAGTTTCCATTTGGTGTTGGACTGTAGATTTCGCATTTGCGAGGTATGGATCGTAAATGCGAGCCTCGCTTTTGCGAAGGACACTTCGAATTTACGAGCATGGGATGGCTAGGCAGGACTCACAATTGTGAGGAAAAGTTCGCAATTGCGATCCAAGAGTCACAGTAGCGCCTCAGCAGTATAAGAGCAGGCTTCGCATTTGCGAAGCAAAAGTGCACAATTGCGGAGGCTGGGTGTTAGCAATTGCGAACAAATTGCCGCATTTGCGACGACAACAAGCTCAGTGACTTCTTCGCATTTGTGAACAGTTGATCGCAGTTGCGATCATCACAATTGTGAACTATGTGTCGTAATTGCGATAACATCAGCTGGGTAAAAGAAGGAAAAAATGGGAATTAGCTCATTTCTTTCAAACTCTCAAGCCTAAACACCTTATAGGCGATTTTTCCAAGAGCTTTTCTTCCTAAATTTATTGGTAAGTGACTCTAATCTATTTTCTTTCAATTACCCATTACATTTCATAAGATTTCAACATCAAACTAGGATTTCCATGGTAGAAATTAGAGATTTGGGTTTTATTAGGGATTTTTTATAAAATTGGGATTTAGACCTCGCATTGAGGTCGAATTTCGAATTGAATTGCATAACCGGGCTCGAGTGTGAATGGGTGATCGAATTTTAGTCTGAACCTCGAGTTTTGACCAAGCGGGTATGGGGTTGAGTTTTTCAATAATGATCAAAATTGAACCTTTTTCATCCGTGGGTAGTTCCTGAGGCTTATTTTGAATCGTTTGGTTAATAATTTGCTAGATTTGGTTGGTTTGGAGGCTTATTCGAAAGGCAGGGTCGTGGTTGAATTTTGAGTTGATTACGGAGTGAGGTAAGTATTGGGTCTAATATTGATTTGAGAAAATTAGGAACCTTTGAGTTATGTGCTATGTGAATTTCATGAGTAGAGGCGTATATGTGAGGTGACGAGTGTCTATACGCCTTCAATTACTTGTTTCCATGTCTACCCATATTTCATTAATTATAGCACTCCATGTCTTGATTGTTACTTGCCTTAATTTATTTCATTAATTAGAGCACTCCATGTCTTGATTGTTACTTGCCTTAATTGCTTCATATGCCTTAACTTGCTACTTAGTATTTATTATTCTCGCATTATAAATGTTAATTCCTTTCATGCTCCCATACTTAATTGATACTTGCCTTAATTGTCTTACTTGTACCCTTTAACTGTCATATATTTGACTTGTCTTATTGCTCAGTATTAATAGTAGTTCTTCATGATTTGGTACGAGATTCCTTCTTGATTTGTAGCTTTCATATTCGTTAATCGTAGAGATTCTTGTGATCCGTGTTGTTAAATTAATTGCACTTATTAATTTATTTATGGATCGGGTTGTATGCCGCAATAAGAGGAATAAGGGAGGATTTATATTGATATGGTGGGATCAGATTGCGCGTAGCAATATGTGAAATAAGGGTAGATTGATAGGGTGAAATAAGGGTGAATTATGATATTGACTCTGATTATATGGTGAGATCGGGTTGCGTGCCGCAACATATATTTGCTTATTATTATTGATATTTATATGGTGGAATAAAGGAAGGTAGTATTGTACGGTGGGATCTGGTTGCGCGCCGCAACAATATATATTCCTCATTGTATTGTGTTGGCTTCGGTACTTTCGTACGAGATTCCAAGGATTGGTAATTCTGGCATTTACTAGTTTTCTTTAAGGAATGAATTATTTCCATGAGTTAACTGCCTTATTTCGTTTCCATATTTTCCTTTCTTGTCATTACTTTATATTGCATACAGGTTATTGTAAGTGACTCGCCTTAGCCTCGTCGCTACTTCGTCGAGGTTAGGCTCGACACTTACAGGGTACATGTGGTCGGTTGTACTCATACTATACTCTGCACTTCTTGTGAAGATTTTGGCGTCGGTCCTAGCGGCGGTCAGTAGATTGCTCGGGTTGACTATTGGACGGAGACTGGAGATACAGCTGCTCGGCATTCGCAACCCTGAAGTCCCCTTTTGATTTATTTTAGCTGTGTATTTTCATTCAGATAATTTTACTGTCATTCAGACCTTTATCTGTATTATTCTAGTAGCTGGTGCACTTGTGACACCAGATTCGGGGTGGTATTAGATATTTCAGTTATTATGGTTTTCTGCACTTCACTTTAGATTTATTTCAGTTATTTTAGATTCTTTGTTATTATTTAATCTGAAATGTTAAAAATAGATAAACTATTCTAGCGTTGGCTTGCCTAACAAGTAAAATATTAGGCGCCATCACGGTCTCAAGGGTAGAATTTTTGGGTCGTGACAAGTTGGCATTAAAGCACTAAGTTGCCTGGTCTCACGAGTCACGAGCAAGCTTAGTAGAGTCTGGAGGATCGGTACGAAGACGTATGTACTTATCTTCCATAGGCTATTCTTATTCTCTCGCAGATGGCAAGAACACGCACTGCATATACCACCGGACAGGAGCCGGAGCCCCCAGTGGCAGCTACGGCTAAGTGGAGAGGTCGAGGCCGAGGTCGTGCTAGAGGCCGAAGTAGAGGCAGAGCCAGAGCTCAGCCTAGAGCTCGAGCATCAGCACCCGCAGTGGAGCCTCGGGTGAATTTCGAGGAGGAGGTTCCAGCTCAGATTGTTCTTGTCGGACCAACTCAGGTCCTGAAGGGGTTCATAGCCATACTAGTACTTCAGGATGCTCTAGTCCGTTTCGTGGGACTTATGGAGAGCGTGGCCCAGACAGGTACCTTTACAATGGCACCAGCCGTGTCTCGATATGGGGAAGGAGCACAGACTCCCGCTACTCACACTCCAGAGTAGGTGGCTCCCCAGTTTCATACTTCAGCAACCCCGCCAATTGGGGTAGTTCAGCCGGTTATTGCGGCACAGGCCAGTGATAGGCTCGCTTTGTCTTTTGAGGCTATGTTGAGGTTAGATAAGTTCACCAAGCTCTTTCCCCTTCATTTCAGTGGTGCATCATCTAAGGACCCAAAGGATGTTTCTGGACCATTACCACGAGGTGTTGTGCAACATGGGTATAGTTGAGACTAATGGGGTCGATTTTGCAGTATTTCAGATGACTGGTTCCGCCCGGAGATGGTGGAGAGATTATATGTTGACTAGACCAGCAGGGTCTCCTGCACTTACTTAGGATAATTTCTCACGACTATTTCTAGAGAAGTTCATCCCCGTCACCCTAAGAGAGGAGTACCGCAGGCAGGCAGTTTGAGCGACTTCAATAGGGTGGTATGACTGTCACCCAGTACGAGACTCGATTTGCGGACTTAGCTCACCATGACATTATCTTTCTTCCTACTGAGAAAGAGGGAGTGAGGAGATTTATTGATGGGCTCACTTACAGTATCAAGCTTCATATGGCCAAGGAGACGGGAAGTGATATTTCCTTCCAGATGGTCGTTGATATTTCCAGATAGATCGAGTTGGTTTGTGCTCAAAAGAGGGGGTCGGTGTCACACAAGAGGACCCATCATTCCGGTAGTTTCAGCGCTTTAGGTATCTCATAGTGCACCATCAGCTCCTATCAATGTGCCTCCAATTCAGAGTTATCATCGTGGTTATCCGGCCCGTTCGGGTCAGCTTTAGCAACCACAGTAGCAAGATGGGTGTTTTGAGTGTAGTGGTATTGGGCACATCAGGAGGTCCTGTCTGAAATTATTGGGTGGCATGCCACAACAGAGTTCTCGTGCCATGGTTCCAGCACCGGCTGCTCCACCGTTCGCTCAGCTAGCTAGAGGCAGGGGTCAGGCAGCCAGAGGTGGGCTCAGGCCACTAGAGGTGGAGGTCAAGCCATTAGAGGTAGAGTCCGGCCATCTGGAGTCCGTCCTAGAGATGTAGTTCGGAGTGGTAGGGCCCAGCCCCGATTTTATGCTTTCACATCTAGGCCTGAGGCTGAGTAATTTGACGTCGTAATCACATGTATTGTTCCCGTTTTCCATAGAGATGCTTCAGTTCTATTTGATCTGGGATCTACTTATTCCTACATGTCATCCTGTTTTGCTTCATATCTGGTTGTGCCTCGTGATTCTTTGAGTGCTCCTGTGTATGTGCCCATGCCTGTGGGGGATTCTATTGTTGTAGATCGTGTATATCGCTTGTGTGTAGTTATATTGGGAGTCTTGAGACTAGTGTAGATTTTGTGCTTCTTGATATGGTAGATTTTTATGTTATCTTGGGTATGGATTGGTTGTCACCTTATCATGCTATATTGGACTGTCACGCCAAGAAGGTGACCTTAGCCATGTCGGGGTTGCCTCGGCTAAAGTGGAGAGGGACTCCTTGCCACTCTACCAGCAGAATTATTTCTTATGTGAAGGCTTGACGCATGGTGTTTATTTCTTATTTGGCTTATGTCCGTAATTCTAGTGAGGAGGTTCCTTCTATGGATTCAGTGCTAGTTGTTCGTGAGTTTCCAAAGGTGTTTCCTGCAGGCTTGTCGGGGATTCCACCCGATAGGGATATTCATTTTTGTATTTATTTGGCTCCGGGCACTCAGCCCATTTCTATTCCGCCATACCGTATAGCCCCGCCGGAGTTGAAAGAGTTAAAGGAGCAGTTACAAGATTTCCTTGACAAGGGCTTCATTAGACCTGGTGTCTCGCCCTGGGGTGCGCCCGTGTTGTTCGTAAAGAAGAAGAATGGGATGATGAGGATGTGTATAGACTATCGGCAGTTGAACAAAGAGATTATCAAGAACAAGTATCCGTTAACAAGGATTGATGACTTATTTGATCAACTTCAGGTTGCCAAAGTATTTTTGAAGGTTGATTTGAGGTCTGGCTACCATCAGTTGAGGATTAGACCATCCAATATCCCTAAGATGACTTTTCGGACTCGATATGGGCATTATGAGTTCCTAGTGATGTCATTTGGGTTGACAAATGCCCTAACAGTATTTATGGATTTGATGAACCGGGTATTTAAACCCTACTTGGATTCTTTTGTGATTGTATTCATTGATGATATCTTGATATACTCCCACAGTCGAGAGGAGCATGAGCAACATCTTTGGGTTGTACTTCAGACTCTAAGAGATAGCTAGTTCTATGCCAAGTTCTCAAAGTGTGAGTTTTGGTTAGACTCAGTCGCCTATTTGGGACATGTTGTATCTGTAGAGGGAATAAAGGTGGATCCTAAGAAGATTGAGGCAGTTTAGAACTGGCCTAGACCTATTTCAGCTACAGAGATCCGGAGTTTCCTATGTATGGCCGGTTATTATCGCCGGTTCGTGGAGGGGGTTTTATCTATAGCAGCCCTATTGACCAGATTGACCTAGAAGGGTTCCCGTTTAGATGGTCGGACGAGTGTGACTTGAGCTTTCAGAAGCTCAAGACTGCTTTGACTACGGCGCAAGTATTGGTGTTGCCCACCGATTCAGGATCTTACACGGTGTATTGTGATGCATCTCGTATTGGGCTCGGTGCAGTATTGATGTAGGATGGCAGGGTAATTGCATACGCATCGCGACAGTTGAAGGTTCATGAAAAGAAGTACCATGTTCATGACTTAGAGTTGGCAGTCATTGTTCATGCACTGAAGATTTGGAGGCACTAACTTTACGGCATGTCGTGTGCGGTATTCACGGATCATCAGAGTCTACAGTACTTGTTCAAGCAAAAGGATCTCAACTTGATGAAAAGAAGTTGGTTGGAGCTATTGAAAGACTATGATATCATCATTTTGTATCATCCTAAGAAGACCAATGTGGTGGCCGATACCTTGAGTAGAAAGGCTGTGAGTATGGGCAGCCTTGCGTATATTTCAGTTGGTCAGAGACCACTTGCAGCAGATGTTCAGGCTTTGGCCAATCAGTTTATGAGGTTAGATGTTTCAGAGCCTAGTCATGTGCTAGCTTGCGAAATTGCTCGGTCTTCCTTGTATAAGCGCATTAGGGAGCGTGAACATGATGACCCCCATTTGCTTGTCATTAATGACATAGTGCAGCACGATGGTGCCAAGCAGGTTGCTATTGGGGATGATGGGGTTTTGAGGATGCAGGGTTGCATTTGTGTGCCCAATGTGGATGGCTTTCGTGAGTTAATTCTTGAGGAGGCCCACAGTTCCCGGTATTCTATTCATCTGAGTGCCGCCAAGATGTATCAGGTCTTGAGGTAGCATTATTGGTGGAGGAGGATGAAGAAGGACAGAGTTACATATGTAGCTCAGTGTCTAAATTGTCAGCAAGTAAAGTACGAGCATCATAGACCTGGTGGTTTGCTTCAGAAGTTAGAGATTCCTGAGTAGAAGTGGGAGCATATCACTATTGATTTTGTTGTTGGACTCCCACAGACTCAGAAGAAGTTCGACGCAGTATGGGTTATTGTGGACAAGTTGACCAAGTTAGCACATTTCATTCCAGTGGTAGTTACCTATTCTTCAGAGCGGTTAGCTGAGATCTACATCCGCAAGATCATTCGTCTTCACGGTGTGCTCGTGTCTATCATTTCTGATCGAGGTACATAATTTACCTTGCACATATGGAGGACAGTACAACGTGAGTTAGGCACGCAAGTTGAGTTGAGTACACCATTTCATCCCCAGCTGGACGGACAGTCCGAGTGCACTATTCAGATATTGGAGTATATGCTTTGCGCTTGTTTTATAGATTTTGAGGGTCCTTAGGATCAGTTCTTGCCGCTTGTGGAGTTTGCCTACAACAACAGCTACCAGTTGAGCATTCAGATGGCTCCATATGAGGCATTATATGGGAGGTAGTGTTGTTTGCCAGTTGGATGGTTCGAGCCAGGGGAGGCTCGGTTATTGGGTACAGATTTGGTACATGATGCCTTGGATAAGGTCAAGATTATTTAGGATTGACTTCGCGGTGCTCAATCTAGGAAGAAGAGTTATGCCAACCGTAGAATTCATGATGTTGCACTCATCGTCGGAGAGAGGGTATTGCTCCGGGTTTCAGCCATGAATTGCGTGATAGGTTCGGAAAGAAGAGCAAGTTGAGCCTTAGGTACATCAGACCCTTTGAGATTCTTGAGAGAGTGGGTGAGGTGGCCTACAAGCTCGCATTGCCACCCAGTTTATCAACAGTCCATCCAGTGTTCCATGTGTCCATGTTCCGAAAGTATCACGGTAATTCGTCACATGTGTTAGATTTCATCTTAGTCCAATTGGACAAGGATTTGACTTATGATTAGGAGCCGGTAGCTATTCGAGCCTGGAAGGTTCGACAGTTGAGGTCTAAGAGTTATCCTTCAGTTCGAGTGCAGTGAAGAGGTCAACCAATTGAGGCAGCCATATGGGAGTCCGAGTCGGACATGCGGAGTAGATATCCACAGTTTTTCACCAGTCTAGATACTTTTCTATGTCCGTTCGAGGACGAACGTTTATTTTAGAGGTAGAGAATGTGATGACCTAATAGAGCATTTATAGTTTTAATCCCGAATTTTGTGTTTTGAAACCCTGAATAGCTCCTTTTAGCCTTACCCGATTTGCGTGCATAGTTCGTATCTTTTTTCGGAAGGTTTTTATGTGAAAAATTGATAAAAATGTAAGATCGTGCCTTAAAAATTTATTTGAGTTGACTTTGGTCAACATTTTAACCAAACGAACTCGAATCAATAATTTGACGGCCCCGGTGGGTTCGTACCGTGATTTGGGACTTGTCCGTATGTCCGAAATCGAATTCAGAAGTCCCTAACTTGATTTATCATAATTTGTCGAAAACTCGATGTTTGAAAGTTTAAAGAAATTCTAAGTTTGACCGTAGTTTGACTTTATTTCTATCGGGTCCGGATTTTGATTCCAGTACTTGGTATAAGTTTATTATAATATTTATGACTTGTCTGTAAAATTTGGTGCAAAACGGAGTGTATTTGACGTGATTCAGGCGTCTGGTTAAAAAGTTGCATGTTCTTAAGTTTTATTAAAGATTTCATTCGTTTTGGTATCCGATTAGTAATTTTAGGTGTTATTTTGGTGTTATAATCGGGCGAGCGAGTTCGTATGATGTTATTATATTTGTGTGCATGTTTGGTTTGGAGCCCGAGGGGCTTGGATGAGTTTCGGATAGGCTTCAGAGTGGTTTTTGACTTAGAATCATAGTTGGTGCAAGTTTTCATTTAGTGCTGGACTGCAGATCTCGCATTTGCGAGGTCTGGATCGCAAATGCGAGCCTCGCTTTTGGGAAGAAAACTTTGCAATTACGAGCATGGGATGGCTGGGTAGGACTCGCAATTGCAAGGAAAAGTTCGCATTTGCGGACTAAACAATGATCGCATTTGCGATCCAAGAGTCGCAATTGCGACTCGACAATGTTAGTGCATGCTTCACATTTGCGAAGCAAAAGTGCACAATTGCGGAGGCTGGGTGTTCCTGTGGCTTATTTTCAATAATGATCTAAATTGAACCTCTTTCATTTGTGGGTAATTTTTAAGGCTTATTTTGAATCGTTTAGTTGATAATTTGCCAGATTTGGTTGGTTTGGAGGCTTGTTCGAAAGGCAAGGCCGTGGTTAAATTTTGAGTTGATTGCGGAGTGAGGTAAGTGTTGGGTCTAACCTTGATTTGAGGGAATTAGGAACCCTTGAGTTGTGTGCTATGTGAATTTCATGAGTAGTGGCGTATATGCAAGGTGGCACCGTCAATTACTTGTTTCCATGTCTACCCATATTTCATTAATTGTAGCACTCCATGTCTTGATTGTTACTTGCCTTAACTTGCTACTTGCCATTTATTATTCTCGCATTATAAATGTTAATTTCTTTCATGCTCCCATGCTTAATTGATACTTGCCTTAATTATCTTACTTGTACCCTTTAACTGTGATATATTTGACTTGCCTTGTTGCTCGGTATTAATTACAGCTCTTCAGGATTTGGTACGAGATTCCTTCTTGATTTGTAGCTTTCATATTCGTTAACCGTAGAGATTCTTGTGATTTGTATTGTTAAATTAATTGCAATTATTAATTTATTTATGGATCGAGTTGCACGACGCAGTAGGAGAAATAAGGGAGGATTTATATTGATACAGTGGGATCGAGTTGTGCACATCAACAGGTGAAATAAGAGTGGAATTAATATGGTGAAATTAGAGTGATTTATGATGTGGACTCTTATTATATGGTGGGATCGGGTTGCGTGCCACAACATATATTTACTTATTATTATTGATATTTATATGGTGGAACAAGGGAGGATAGTGTTATACGGTGGGATCGGGTTGCACGTCGCAATAATTTATGTATTTTCTATTCCTTATTGTATTGTGTTGGCTTCCGTACTTTCGTACGAGATTTCAAGGATTGGTAATTCTGGCATTTACTGGTTTTCTTTGAGGATTGAGTAATTTCCATGAGTTAAGTGACTTATTTCGTTTTCGTACTTTCCTTCCTGTCATTATTTTATATTGCGTACAGGTTATTATTGTAAGTGACCCGTCTTAGCCTCGTCACTACTTCGTCGAGGTTAGGCTCGACACTTACAGAGTACATGTGGTCGGTTGTACTCATACCATATTCTACACTTCTTGTACAGATTTTAGAGTCGGTCCCTGCGGCGGTCAGTAGATTGCTCGGGTTGACTATTGGACGGAGTCTTGAGGTATATCTACTCGACGTTCGCAACCCTGAAGTCCCCTTCTGATTTATTTTAGTTGTGTATTTTCATTCAGACAACTTTACTTTCATTTAGACATTTATCTGTATTATTCTAGTAGCTCGTGCACTTGTGATACTAGATTCGGGGTGGTATTAGATATTTCAGTTGTTATGATTTTCCGCACTTAACTTCAGATTTATTTCAGTTATTTCGGCTTCTTTGTTGTTATTTAATCTGAACTGTTAAAAATAGATAAACTATTCTAATGTTGGCTTGTCTAGCAAGTGAAATGTTATGCGTCATCACGATCCCGAGAGTGAGATTTTCTGGTCGTGATAAATTGGAAAGTGAATAAGGACACTGAGAATTAAAGACACGTCTATATTGTACAAGAGACTCCAAATAGCATTACTCGACTATAAGTTTTAGTGACTATTTCTTTTTCTTTTTTTGTACTTTCTCTTTAAAATGAATGTTTTATTCCACTTTACAAATGATCAAGTAATCGATTGCATCATGAATTAATTTAGTATTTCTTTTCAGCACAATCATTTTAATAATAATAAGTTCAATTATTTGTCGAGGTTGAGTTTTAGCATAGTCTGCATTCAATTGGTTCACATACATTTTGCCTTTCCTTTTGGACAAAAATTTCTGTTTAAGAATTAATCTTTCACGACCCAGATTATTTGGACCCATGATCAGCATTCAGTTTCAACTTCGCTGAATCGAAATATAGTCACAATAGGATGGGCTATCCCGTATTCGGACAGCTAATTAAAAATTAGCTGGCATTTATAAAATTATTGAAAAATTGCTATTATTTTATGTGGAGATAAAATTTGGACAAAAGTACCCTAGCCAAAACACTAAAAGTTCCAGCATAATATGTTGGATTATGCATGGAGCTCCTGCCCATAAATTTCCAGCATATTATGTTGAGATTCCAATACATTATGCTGAATTATTTTCGGATTTTTAATGGTGTTTTTGTTCAGATTTTATTTTTATGTGAAAAAAATAACTAAATTTCAATTACTTTTAAAATTATGACTAATTTTCAGTTAGCAGTTATAAATCAAGCTATTTATGATCTTTTACCCAAAATATAGTATATCTAAAACATTCAATCTCCTAAGCATTTAAGCTAATGCAGGAAAATAATAATTGTTTTTTAAAAAAAATTCTTACGTTGTGTCTGTGCCCTTTTTGGTTTGGCATGCAAGGCCAAAAGGGAAACCATATCTACATATTAGAAAATTATTCTTTCTAGTGTGAACATATGGAGACAAAATCAGATATCCTACATTAATTTTAAAAAAGATTTTTTCCTCGGAATCAGACACTAAAATAGTGGTTTTCTCCTGGCTTTTATATGTATTTTTTTCGATTCTACTTTAACTTGGACATTGTTTCCAAAACTGACTCAAAAGCAAAACTTTTTCATAAAGCTACCCACCTAGATGAGTTTTTCTCGCTGGCCACTCACGCATCTTCAAGCTTTCTTCTCTTCATTTTTAGTGCTTTAATTTGGTTGTTTTGCTTCCCCATTTTATTCATCTTTTGTACTCCTATTTTTTCTAAAGTGGTCTTGTTCAATTTATTTTAGGAAATTTTTAAGCAAATAACCGATCGGACTCGACTGTTTATTTTTTAGTTGATATATATATATATATATATATATATATATATATATATATATATATAGATTTTATACTAAGTATACATAATTATATACATATTTTATATATTTATCAACTATTTTAGCATTTTTAGGTTTAAGCAATTGGTTATCGACTATTTAGGTTAAGTTTTCTTATTTATCTGCTATTGTTACACATTGTGTAAAATTGTATAGCGGCTCGATGAAGATACCTGTTTAGGTACTTATTCTCCATGACACTAATTCTTAAATCTGTGATATAATATCATTAGTAATTAGACCACATCTTGTTTCCTTTACTTGATCATCCAATAAACGAAGCACAAATGTCTCATTAGTAATCTGTTTACTCGAAAAATCAGATAACGTTAAATTTGTGTATGGTTCTAAGGATATGTGATACAATTTGATACAAATCGTATATAGAAATAGAAATATGTATGTTCTTGGCTATGAGAATGGGAATAGTGAGCAAAAGAATGAATAAGGTAAAATAAAACAAGCATGAAGAGATATCTTTCAATATGAGAAGTGATATTTTGTTACAATGCCTTCTGCCCATGCTTACAAGGATTCCCCTCTTTATAATAGAGGGATCCTACTTTATTTATAATAAAATAAAGCATATAGTGGAAGACCCATGATTAATTGTCACTTCCTCGATTCCCGCCAAGATTCTTTCTCTTAGTGCGGTTGTAACTGCTCTTGTTTGTGAGCTCGACACTAGCTCGAACTCGTTATTGGGTCGAGCCCTCGATATTGGCTTGAGTTCGACCTCCGGGGTGGGTGTAGCGCATTCCTGACCTCGAAGCAATGCCTTGC
>AWOL01S0059966.1:620-18856 GCA_000715115.1 Nicotiana otophora
TACTAGTGGATGACCTATCATTGCACATCCTCATTATCCAGGGGCGTAGTGGTGAACTGCCTTTCTGAGCCGTCCTGCAGCTACCAGTGCCTCTTCTTGTATTTTTAATTCTGTCTATTTTCATTTCAGACAATATTTGGAGTTTTGTATAATCTACTAGATGCTCATATACTTGTGACACTAGGTCTTGGCACACACATTGGTAGAATTTGGTGTCTTATTGTTTTTCTTGGACTTAAATTTTATCGATATATGTTTAATTTATTAGTTGGCTTGCCTAGCTATAGTGTTGGGCGCCATCACGACCTATAGGTGAAATTGGGCCGTGACAATAAAATTGGTTAGATTTCCTTATTCATATAAATTAAACATTTTATTAATTTAAGGTGGGTTGCTCTGATGGTAAGCACCCTCCACTTCCAACCAAGAGGTTGTGAGTTCGAGTCACCCCAAGAGCAAGGTGGGGAGTTCTTGGAGGGAAGGATGCCGAGGGTCTATTGGAAACAACCTCTCTACCCCAAGGTAGGGGTAAGGTCTGCGTACACACTGCCCTCCCCAGACCCCACTAGTGAGATTATACTGGGTTGTTGTTGTTGTTGTTGTTGTTGTTGTATTAATTTAAGATTATTTGCACTTTGTGTTTAATAGTTGTAATTACTAATTGTTATGCCACCTCAAGTTGCTCATATTTTGTAAGAAAAAGTTAAATTTAGTTACCTCTTTTAATTGACTATATTATACATATCACATTAATATTAAAAATTATATTCTTAAAGAATAGCCCTTGGCAATTGGTGTTCTTGCATCTACCCAAAATTTCGACAATTTTTATTGGTTCAGGTAAATAATTCTCCTTATCGATCTCTTAAATAATATTTTATTTTGTTAGCAATGTTGTGATGTCTAATTTATTACATTCTGAAAGATATATGTTTTGTTTTTGCAGTTTAGTTATGATATTTCTTTTACTATTTAAGCTTTGAGATTGAGATATTTCTTAATATCAATTTACTTAAATTATATGCTAAGTTAACTACTTCAGCTTTATTTGATATTTACGCTACTATTAAAAACATAATTTTATTGTGCATAAATTTATGCTTAATCAATGAGGTGTGTTCTTGTATATGTAAACAGAAGCATATTAATCCTCAATTTTATACGATATTGCACCATATATGATCTCCAAATAAATTCATAAATGTAGAAAGTAAAAAAATCTTATTTACTCACCAACAAGAAATAATTTATGTTCATCAATATTATTGATGATGGATTGTAGTTCTCCATAAAAAATTGTAACATTGGATGATTCTAACTAGGTTAGAAGGGGTGACAAGGTAAAAAGTGTCTAAATCAATAGTTTTGTAGTAGGCGCATTATGGTTGAATTAACATACGCCAGTGCATTAACAATTTTTTTAATATGTTAATCCTTATTATTGGTTCAAGTATTTCTTTTAAATCTTTCTTTAAATAATTTTTTAAAATTTTTGAATATTATCTATAAAGAGATATTAGGTAAGATACAACAACATAAATATTATTAAATCATAAAATATATTATCTATAATTATAAATGCTATATCACTACCTTAACTAATCGAAGTGCCGACGTTTGCAGGTTAAGAAGATAACCAGTATATTTGAATTCACCTACTACATCAATGTAAATTCGTTCATTTTTAATTTATTTGGACGATAACTACTATTATACATAGCCCGTTCTCGTCATATACAATTTTCTTATTAATAGACGCGTCTTACACGTGCAACCCACGTATACACGAAAGCCCTTAGCGAAATGACGTTCACCTTTTTCACCCTTAAAAACATGATTTTACATCGGTTAATGTCACGACCCAAAATCTCACCTGTCGTGACGGCGCCTATCTCAATACTAGGCAAGCCGAAAATCTCAATAATCTACCATATCTTTTAAATTTAAAAATAAATAATTAAATTCAGCGGAAGAAATCTCAAAATTTCAAATATATCACCCCCAAAACTCGGTGTCACTGAGTACATGAGCATCTAATGTGAATACAATAGTTGACTGATAAAAACCACTACCTGAAAGTATAGAACAGTACAATAACTGAAGGATAGAGAGACAAGGTCAGCGGACGCCAAGCAGCTACCTTGATAGTCTCCAACTGACAGTACTCTAAAATTTAACAATCTCCGTGTCCGAAAGTACCTGGATCTGCACACGAGGTGCAGAGTGTAGTATGAGTACAACTAAGTCAATAAGTAACAAGACTAACCTTTGGGCTGAAAGAAATGATGAGCTTCGCAGGTACAGTCCAGTAAAACTATTGGTACAGAAATGTAGGTATGCTTTCAAGTTTAACAGATAAATACAGTACAAGTAAAATATATCAATACTGCATGATATAAGAAATATGACATCTCAGTAGTAAGACCTCCTGTAGATATTGGTCACCAATTATTCGGTCACTCGGTACAGTTTATGGCCAGTCCAGTCCCGGGGTGTTCCAACCCGTATATATATACATATCGACTGACAGTCAGTCATATAGTACCATATAAGGCCAAATCCAGCCCTGGGGTAATTTATCCCCAAATATAAATGATACGGACAAGACCCATGTCCAGGTAAATTCATTACAATATAAATAAGGCAAGTCAATGCCCTGAGAAAATCCATCCCAAACATATATATATAAGCAGTAAGTAAGGCAAAGGCAAGTCTATACCCTGAGAAATCCATCCCGAATATATATAATCATCTACTCTCACTGAGGTTGTACAGACTCCGGAGGGGGTCCTTCAGCCCAAGCGCTATAAGTCGACCGCGCTCACTAGGGGTGTGTGCAGACTCTCGGAGGGGCTCCTTCAACCCAAGCATGATATAAAGCCAATATGGCCTACTGCAGGCGGGCAGGCCCGATCCCTATAATAATAAAGCCCATGAGGCCTGTTGCAGGCGGACAACCCCGATCTATTTATTAATAAAGTCAATAAGGCCTGCTGCAGGCGGGCAGCCCCGATCCATAAAATAGTTAAGCCAATAAGGCCTGCTGCAGTCGGGTAACTCCGATCCAGAACAATAATAATGTATAAAGCCATTCTGTCCTGCTGCAGGCGGGCAGCTCCGATCCCTTTATTAATAACATATATAAAGCCAAATGGCCTGCTGCGTTGCGCAACTCAATCCCATAAATATCCTCACAATAAAAAATTATTACTGAGTGTGAAATATATATTTTAAAACAATTAATTCACCAGCATCACGACCCCATGGGTCCTAAAATATCGGCAAATAGCCTAAACATGATCTTTATTACTAGCCTGAGCTTAATTCCTCTAACACGTGCCACATGTTCAGATAATAATATGATTCTTTAATTTTACTACTTCACAAGATTTATTCAAGACACACTTTCTGTGGTGCACGTCTACATGTTCGTCACCTATCGTGTGTGTCACCTCCAAACAATTCATATCATACCAAATTTGGGGATTCATACCCTCAGAACCAAGTTTAGAAGTGTTACTTACCTCAAACCGTGTAATTCTTTACTCCGGTATGCCTTTGCCTCGTGAATTTGCCTCCAAGCGTCTCGAATCTAGTCACAACTAATTCAATTCAGTTAATAACATTTATTGGAATTAATTCCATAAGAAAATACTAATTTCACATAAAATTCGAAATTTAACTCAAAACATACCCGTGGGGCCCACGCCTCGGAATCCGACGAAACTCACAAAAATCCGACAACCCATCCAATTACAAGTTCAACCATACTAATTTCACTCAAATCCGACTCCAAATCGGTATTCAAACTTGAAAAATTCGTTTGTGACATTATAGAAATTTCCTTCTATTTCTCTTGAAGATTCAATAATCTTACACCAAAAATGAAGATAAATTCATGAAATATAATCACAAGGGAGTTAAGAACACTTACCCTAAGTTGTGTGGAAAATTTCCTCTCCAACATCGCCCAAACCGAGCTACAAAATGTCCATAATGAGAAAAAATATCGGAACCCTCATTATAGACACTGCCCAGGCATTTCCGCACCTGCGCATCCGCATTTGCGGACAAAAATGCGCGCCTGTGGAAACAGCCAGCCTTCCAAAACCTCACTTCTGCGGCCCTTTTCTCGCATCTGCGGGCTCGCAGATGCGCATTCCCCTTCGCACCTGCGGTCGCCTCACGCCGGCCCCAATCCGCATCTGCGCCAACACCTTCGCACCTGCAGCCTCGCAGATGCGGCAAATTCCTTGCACTTGCGAGCACTGCCCAGTTCCACACTTGGCCGCTTCTGCGGCTTATTTCATGCACTTGCGGCTTTGCACCTGCGATCAAAAGCTTCGCAGGTGTGATCACACCAGTAGGCAGCAGCCCCAACATTTCCTTAAGTCCAAATTTGATTCGTTAACCATCCGAAACTCACCCGAGGCCGAGGCCCCCCGAGACCTCAACCCATTGTATCAACAAGTCCCATAACATAATACGGACCTACTCGAGGCCTCAAATCACACCTAACAACATCAAAACGAGGAATTACTCCTCAATTCAAAATCAACGAACTTTGAACTTTCAAATTCTACATCTTGTGCCGAAACACATCAAATCAATCCGGAATGACTTCAAATTTTGCGCACAATTCACATTTCACATTTCACATTACAGACCTATTTCAATTTCCAGAATCAGATTTTGACCTCGATATCAAAAAGTCATACCGGGGGTCAATCTTCCCAAAAATTCAACTTTCGGCGATTCAAGCCAAATTCCACTATGGACCTCCAAATAATTTTCCGGACACGCTCCTAAGTCCAAAATCACCATACAGAGCTATTGGAATCATGAAATTTGAATCCGAGGCCGTTTACACATAAGTCCGCATCCGGACACTTTTCTAACTTAAAATTTTCAATTATGAGACTAAGTGTCTCATTTCACTCTGAATTCCTTCCGGACCCGAACCAACTACCTCGATAAGTCATAAATCAACTGTAACGCATAAATTGAACAGTAAATAGGGGAACGGGGCCGTAATACTCAAAACGACCGGTCAGGTCGTTACAGTTAATCTTGTCATTTAGCACTTCTCCAAATATTTAGGACATTATAATCAAATAAAATTTAGTTTATTAAATCTTTCCTTATTTACATTAGGTTTAGGCTTTAAAATCAATTAAAAGATTTTCTTATTCTAACAAAAAGAGAAACAGAAAAATTACCTAACATTAATTAGTAACATGGAAACTTGAACGATACTAATCTATTGCAACATAAATAACGACAAAACTGAATAGAGTTTCTTTAATTAACTATAAAATTCTAACAATTTATGAAGATTAATGTCAAGACCCTAAATTCCCACCTTCAGGACCGTGATGGCGCCTAATATTTCAGTTGGTAGGCAAACCAACGTTAGAATAATCTTAACCATTTTTAAGCAAATTAAATTAAACAGAAGTCAATTACTGAAATAAAGTTCGAAAGACCATAACTATCGAATCATCATAATACATCCTCAAATCTGGTGTCACAAGTGCACGAGCTACTAGAATAATACAAATAAAGGTGTGATTAATTTTCAGATTGTTTGAAAGATAATACACAACTAAGATAAGATAGAAGGGGACTTCAAAACTGCGAACATTGTGCAGTTATACCTCAAGTCTCCTCTGAGTAACTGAATCCAAGCACGTCTATGGTTTGCCGCTGGGACCAATTTTAAAATCTGCACAAGAAGTGCCGATTATAGTATGAGTACAATCGACCCCATGTACTCCGTAAGTGTCAAGCCTAACCTCTTTGAAGTAGTGACATGGCTATGACATGACACATACATAAACAACCTGTACAAGTATATACAAATACGAAGAAATAATAATACAATAAATAACACTTTATAAATTTGGGAGGGAACATGCGAAGGGGGTTGATATAGTAATTTCAGCAGAAAAATTATCATTTAGCAGCCAATTAATTCCTCAACAATAAAATTAGCAACTAATAATATGAAAATGGCACGGCACCACCCTTCGTTCTTTTACTCTCATTTCCTCCCACAAACTGATAAATAATAATAATAATAATAATAATAATAATAATAATAATAATAATAATAATAATNTAGTTTATTAAATCTTTCCTTATTTACATTAGGTTTAGGCTTTAAAATCAATTAAAAGATTTTCTTATTCTAACAAAAAGAGAAACAGAAAAATTACCTAACATTAATTAGTAACATGGAAACTTGAACGATACTAATCTATTGCAACATAAATAACGACAAAACTGAATAGAGTTTCTTTAATTAACTATAAAATTCTAACAATTTATGAAGATTAATGTCAAGACCCTAAATTCCCACCTTCAGGACCGTGATGGCGCCTAATATTTCAGTTGGTAGGCAAACCAACGTTAGAATAATCTTAACCATTTTTAAGCAAATTAAATTAAACAGAAGTCAATTACTGAAATAAAGTTCGAAAGACCATAACTATCGAATCATCATAATACATCCTCAAATCTGGTGTCACAAGTGCACGAGCTACTAGAATAATACAAATAAAGGTGTGATTAATTTTCAGATTGTTTGAAAGATAATACACAACTAAGATAAGATAGAAGGGGACTTCAAAACTGCGAACATTGTGCAGTTATACCTCAAGTCTCCTCTGAGTAACTGAATCCAAGCACGTCTATGGTTTGCCGCTGGGACCAATTTTAAAATCTGCACAAGAAGTGCCGATTATAGTATGAGTACAATCGACCCCATGTACTCCGTAAGTGTCAAGCCTAACCTCTTTGAAGTAGTGACATGGCTATGACATGACACATACATAAACAACCTGTACAAGTATATACAAATACGAAGAAATAATAATACAATAAATAACACTTTATAAATTTGGGAGGGAACATGCGAAGGGGGTTGATATAGTAATTTCAGCAGAAAAATTATCATTTAGCAGCCAATTAATTCCTCAACAATAAAATTAGCAACTAATAATATGAAAATGGCACGGCACCACCCTTCGTTCTTTTACTCTCATTTCCTCCCACAAACTGATAAATAATAATAATAATAATAATAATAATAATAATAATAATAATAATAATAATAATAATAATTGACACGACATCACCCTTCGTGCTTTAACTCTCATTTGGCACGGCATCACCCTTCGTGCTTTTACACTCTCTGAAAATGACACGGCATCACCCTTCGTGCTTTTACACTCAAAAATGGCACGGCAACACTCTTCGTGCTTTTACACTCTTTTTCACCATGATAATGATAGTATAAATAATAAAAATGGCACGGTATCGCCCTTCGTGCTTTTACGCTCTTTCTCACCATATTCAAAAATAATTAAATCAATAAAAATTTCATAAATAATGTTCAAATAATCAATAATAAACTTAAGCAGGAATATCTTAATTAAATAAACAATTATTCAAAATGAATTAAATCCTCCAATATGCTTTGACTCAACCACAACACATAAGTACTCGTCACCTCACATATACGTTATACCCGTATATTATATCATGTAGAAAATAGACAAATAAGTCCTACTCCATCAAGTCAAGGTTAACCACGACACTTACCTCGCTTGCAACCAAATTCATGATTCCAATAAACCTTTGCCTCGCGAATTCATATCCGAAATCCTCAAATCTAGTCATAAACAATTCAATATACTCAATACAAATCGTAGGAATTAGTTCCATATGAATTTACTAATTTTTCGGATTAAAATCCGAAATTCATCTAAAAAATCAACAGTGGGGCCCACGTCTTGAATCTAGAAAAAACTTACGAATTCCGAACATCCATTTCAAGACGAGTCCAACCATACAAAAATTATCAATTCCAATGTAAAATAGACCTTCAAATCTTAAATTTTCGTTTTTGGAAAGTTTTACAAAAATTCCAGTTTCTTCCATCTAAATCCGAAATAAATGATGAATATAGACATGGATGTATGAGATATAATCACTCTTGGTTATAGTATACTTACCCTATTCAAAGTCCCGAAAAATCCCTTTGGAATCTCCTAAATCCGAGACTCAAAACTCAAAAATGAGTAAAAATGGCTAACTTCCGATTTTATGGGTTCTGTCCAGGCTTTTCGCATCTGCGTACACTTGAACGCATCTGCAGTTCCGCTTCTGCAGAAGTTGGGGTCGTTTCTGCGGACTCGCTTCTGCGCAAGGCTGCCCCTTCCCCGTTTTCCCGCTTCTGCGATGCGTGGACCGCTTCTGCGGTCGCGCTTCAGCGACAGCCCGTCCGCTTCTGTGAGGCATGGCTCGCTTCTGTAATCCGCAGGTGCGATTACATCAAAAGACCAAAATTTCAGATTTTCCTTAAGTCCAAATTTTGCTCCGTTAACCATCCGGAATCCACCCGAGGCCTCCGGAACCTTAACCAAATATACCAACAAGTCCTAAAACATCATATGAACTTAGTCGAGACCTCAAATCACATCAAACAACTTTAAAATTGCGAATCTTACCCCAATTCAAGCTTAAGGAACTTAAAAATTTTTAATATCTACATTCGATATTAAAAATTTTTAATATCTACATTCAAGCTGTTTAATATCTACTTGACAAGGTGGGTTGCTCTGATGGTAAGCACCCTCCACTTCCAACCAAGAGGTTGTGAGTTCGAGTCACCCCAAGAGCAAGGTGGGGAGTTCTTGGAGGGAAGGATGCCGAGGGTCATTTGGAAACAGCCTCTCTACCCCAGGGTAGGGGTAAGGTCTGCGTACACACTACCCTCCCCAGACCCCACTAGTGGGATTATACTGGGTTGTTGTTGTTGTTGTNTTACGCTCTTTCTCACCATATTCAAAAATAATTAAATCAATAAAAATTTCATAAATAATGTTCAAATAATCAATAATAAACTTAAGCAGGAATATCTTAATTAAATAAACAATTATTCAAAATGAATTAAATCCTCCAATATGCTTTGACTCAACCACAACACATAAGTACTCGTCACCTCACATATACGTTATACCCGTATATTATATCATGTAGAAAATAGACAAATAAGTCCTACTCCATCAAGTCAAGGTTAACCACGACACTTACCTCGCTTGCAACCAAATTCATGATTCCAATAAACCTTTGCCTCGCGAATTCATATCCGAAATCCTCAAATCTAGTCATAAACAATTCAATATACTCAATACAAATCGTAGGAATTAGTTCCATATGAATTTACTAATTTTTCGGATTAAAATCCGAAATTCATCTAAAAAATCAACAGTGGGGCCCACGTCTTGAATCTAGAAAAAACTTACGAATTCCGAACATCCATTTCAAGACGAGTCCAACCATACAAAAATTATCAATTCCAATGTAAAATAGACCTTCAAATCTTAAATTTTCGTTTTTGGAAAGTTTTACAAAAATTCCAGTTTCTTCCATCTAAATCCGAAATAAATGATGAATATAGACATGGATGTATGAGATATAATCACTCTTGGTTATAGTATACTTACCCTATTCAAAGTCCCGAAAAATCCCTTTGGAATCTCCTAAATCCGAGACTCAAAACTCAAAAATGAGTAAAAATGGCTAACTTCCGATTTTATGGGTTCTGTCCAGGCTTTTCGCATCTGCGTACACTTGAACGCATCTGCAGTTCTGCTTCTGCAGAAGTTGGGGTCGTTTCTGCGGACTCGCTTCTGCGCAAGGCTGCCCCTTCCCCGTTTTCCCGCTTCTGCGATGCGTGGACCGCTTCTGCGGTCGCGCTTCAGCGACAGCCCGTCCGCTTCTGTGAGGCATGGCTCGCTTCTGTAATCCGCAGGTGCGATTACATCAAAAGACCAAAATTTCAGATTTTCCTTAAGTCCAAATTTTGCTCCGTTAACCATCCGGAATCCACCCGAGGCCTCCGGAACCTTAACCAAATATACCAACAAGTCCTAAAACATCATATGAACTTAGTCGAGACCTCAAATCACATCAAACAACTTTAAAATTGCGAATCTTACCCCAATTCAAGCTTAAGGAACTTAAAAATTTTTAATATCTACATTCGATATTAAAAATTTTTAATATCTACATTCAAGCTGTTTAATATCTACTTGACAAGGTGGGTTGCTCTGATGGTAAGCACCCTCCACTTCCAACCAAGAGGTTGTGAGTTCGAGTCACCCCAAGAGCAAGGTGGGGAGTTCTTGGAGGGAAGGATGCCGAGGGTCTATTGGAAACAGCCTCTCTACCCCAGGGTAGGGGTAAGGTCTGCGTACACACTACCCTCCCCAGACCCCACTAGTGGTATTATACTGGGTTGTTGTTATTGTTGTTGTTGTTGTATTCGATGCCGAAACCTATCAAATCAAGTCCGATTGACCTCAAATTTTGCACAATAGTCATAATTGCCATAACGGGCCTTTTCAAATTTCCAGAATCGGATTCCGATCCCGATATAAAAAATTCAAATCCGTGGCCAAACTTTGTAAATCTTTAGCCTTTAAATTTTTAGTTTCCATTAAATGGCCATAACTTGAGTTAGGGGCCTCCAAATTAAATTTCGGGCATATGCCCAAGTCCCAAATTGCGATACGGATCTATCTGAAATGTCAAAATACTGGTCCGGGTCCATTTGATCAAAATGTTGACCAAAGTCAACTTAATTGAGTTTTAATGCTCTATTTCACATTTTAATCAATTTTTCATATTAAAACTTTCCGAAAAATTATACGGATTGTGCACGCAAGTCGAGAAATAATGAATAGTGCTATTTGAGGTTTCAGAACACAGAAATAATTATTAAATTTAAAGATGACCTTTTGGGTCATCACAGTTAAAATGGCCAATATCTTATTTAATTTAAATAAGGTTTAACTAGTTCTCTAATATCGGTAAAGAAACATCTTCCCCTTGCAAATAACAATAGTAAAACATGTACAAGTTTAGGACTAAAGTTATATATATAGGTCTTTAAAATTAAAACCCCTCACTTTAAATATGATTTTGAGCATTCATTATTTTGATTAAATTACTATTGTTCTTCTTTAGTTTTATCATGTTTCTTAATTCATGGAAATTAAAAACTATATGTTATTCTATAGATTTTCCTCCTTTTCTATCACAAATTAGGAGGATCTATAGTGTTTCCACACTTCCCCCAGCGTGATTCGTGTAACGACCTAACCAGTCTTTTTGAGCTCTAGCGCGTCGTTCGGCAATTTGAGGCCTTGAGCAGTTTCACTTCAGGTGTTACGACCTGTACACGTGGTCGGAATTTAATTTCGGGAAGTTCGGAGTTGATTTGAAAAGAAAATTCTCATTTCGGAAGCTTTAAGTTGGAAAGAGTGACTAAGGTGTGATTTTTGAGTAAATGACCTCGGAATCGGGATTTGAAGGTTCCAACAGGTTCATATAATGATTTTAGACTGGGGCGTATGTTCGGATCGGGTTTTGGATGACCCGAGAGCATTTCGACGCCTATTATGGAAGGTGACATTTTGGAAGAATTTCATTAATTTGAGTTGAAGTGCATTTTAATGTTATCAATGCCCGTTTGGGATTCCGATTCCGGAAGTTGGAATAGGTATTTAATGCAAATTATGACTTGTGTGTAAAATTTGAGGTCAATCGGACGTGATTTGGTAGGTTTCGACATCAATTATAGGAGTTTGAAGTTCTAAAGTTCATTGAGTTTGAATTGGAGGGTGATTCGTAGTTTCGATGTTGTTGGATGTAATTTAAAGGCTCGACTAAGTTCGTAATGTATTTTGGGACATATTGGTATAATTGGTAGAGGTCCCGAGGGACTCGGGTGGATTCTGGATGGTTAATGGATCGAGTTTTTACTTGGAAGAAATGATGAGGCAGCTGATATCTGGTGTGATCGCACCTACGCAAAAAGGGCCGCAGGTGCAGTTTGGGCGAAGCTGGGCAGTGACTGCAGGTGCGAA
Source organism: Nicotiana otophora (assembly GCA_000715115.1). NCBI lineage: Eukaryota > Viridiplantae > Streptophyta > Magnoliopsida > Solanales > Solanaceae > Nicotiana > Nicotiana otophora. The sequence goes on from AWOL01S0059966.1 coordinate 12,560, forward strand.
GGATTGTCCGCACCTGCGAAGGCACATATGCGGAAGGAAAGGCGCAGGAGAGGAGTCGTTCTAGGCAGAGGGAATGCGCAAATGCGAGGTTTTGGCCGCACCTGCGAGACCGTAGATGCGACGAAGAGGCCGCATGTGCGAAAGTCGGATTGGGCAGAATGCATTTAAGCGGGGTTTGGGTTCATTTCACCCATGTTTCATTTTGGTTGGACGATTTTTGGAGCTTTTGAAGAGGGAATTTCGTCATCTATTATAAGATAAGTAACTCCCACCTATTTTGAGCCAAATACATGGTTTTTATGTGGATTCAAGCATGGAAATTTGGTAGAAATTTGGGATTTTGAAGAAAAACCTAGAAATTGGTATTTTAGGATTTTGACCACGAATTTGGGCATGGAATTGGAAATAAATTATATATTTGAGTTCGTGAGGTCATGGGTAATAGTTATCTTCGAAATTTTTTGGAATCGGGGCACGTGGGCCCGGGGGTGATTTTTTATCGTCTTTTTGAGCGGAGTTGGAAATTGTTGTAAATTGATTAATTATGAGTATTAGAGCATATTTTAATGGGGTTGCATCCTATTTGATTATTTTTGTAGTGTTGGGCAGCGGTTTGAGTTGTTGGAAAGGCTTTAGAGCCGGTTATGGAATTTCTGAGCGAGGTAAGTCTCATTTCTAACCTTGTAAGAGGAAATTAACTCCATAGGTGAATTGATTAAATATGTGCTTCTATTTGTGGGGGCTACGTACGCACAAGGTGACGATAGTCCGTGCGTAACTAATAGCTATGCCTATGTCTGAGTAGTTTTAGGTTTACACCATGCCTTATGGATATTGTTATTTGATTTGTGGTTATTGTTTGCCTTGAGAAGAAGCAATATCGAGGTTTGCGTATTAATTGTCTTGAGAAGAATTGAAATTGAGGAATTTAAATTTTTAATAAGTTTTTGTTTGGACTTCGTATTTTCGAAAAGAAATTGAGGAATATTATAATAACTTAAGAAATTTATTTTTGACCGCGTCGCATGTATGATCCGCGAGCGGGGGGTAAAAGTTTCAAGTCGAATTGTCTTTATCTTGAAAAGAATCCAGAAATGGTTACGATTTATTGATAAATTTATATTTGACTGCGTCACATGTATGATCCGCGAGCGGGGTATAAGCTTGTTATGATTTATTGATAAATTTATATTTGACGTCATCACATGTATGATCCGCGAGCGGGGTAATAGATGCATCTATAGTTTGTGAAGTTCGATCCTTGGCAGTGCACATTTTATATTTATATATTGGATCGGGTCGTACGACCTCGGCATGACTTGCGCATGATTGTATTAATTGCTTTGGAAATTGTAATACTCGATACTGCTTCATTGGACTGAGATATAAATTGTTAAATGATGAAAATGAAATTGGGAAAAGTTCTTATTAACAAAAGAATTGTTTACTTATTTCATGATATTGAGCTTACATCCATTGTACGTGATCCATGCTTAATTATATCATTGGTATATTAATTATAGCCCATAGTAAGTATTCGAGTCGACCCCTCGTCACTACTTCTTCGAGGTTAGGCGGGATACTTACTGGGTACGGGTTGATTTACGTACTCATACTGTATTTGCTGCACATTTGTGTGCAGGTATATATATGTCTAGAGGCCTTGTGGGCGCAGAGGCGCGGTTATTGCGTGGGACTTAGGTGAGCTGCACTCTCTACTACAATCCGCAACCATCAGAGTCTCCTTCAGAGCATTTATATTTCTCCTGTCCAGATTTGTATTCCGGACAGATGTTGTATTTCATTTTACTTTCTAGTTGATGCTCATGCACTTGTGACAACGGGTTTTGGGATGATTATGGGCTGTCCCGTATTGAAATTTGTTGAAAACATTATTAGTTATCTTGTAAATTCCATCTCTTATTATTTAATTGAAGGAAAAATGTGATTTTAAAATATTAAAAAAAAAACGAGAACCAAATTGAGTCTTTATTGTTGGCCTGCCTGACAGCGGTGTCCGGCGCCATCACGACCTTTAATGAATTTTGGGTCGTGACAACTCGAACCCAGGACCTAACGGTCGTGGGTGGAAGTGCTTTTACCAACTGAGCAAGCCTCACTTGTCATGTTATTATATAAATTACTGTCAGAGTTTGTCCGTTATTTTATACATATTTCTTCAAGGTCACAAAAGGATGGTTCTTGCTATGAAAGAAGAATGCCCAATCAAGTGCCATAAAAATTTGATTTTGGTAGCAAAAGAAATGACCATCAAAATCGATTTGAATGTTGCACTCAGGAGTAATTTTTAAAATTTTCAGTTATCTTTTGTATTCCTAGAAGGAGTGATTCTACTTATGTTCTGCTTTTAACTTAACATTAGTTTTTGGAGTAATTTTCTTCTCATTTGGAAAGGTGAAGCTAGAATCTCAATGTCATAAGTTTACTCTTTTGGGGATGGCAAATAGAATTGATAAACAGTTAGGAAATTTAAAAAATTGTTACTCGCATGTTTCTTTGTAAAAGTTTAGTGAGGATTGTTCAGTCTATGTGTTTCTATATTGATTGTTTTAATAATTTATATAGAGTTGGTTTAGACCAAATCTAAAGTCAGTGGGCAAATAAGATTAAATTGTCATTACAATTAATTTTCTTTGTATTTTGATTTGTTTATACATGTATGTTTATTTTTGATTTGTTTTACAGTAATTTGTTTAGGTTTTTCTTATTTAATTTGTTTAGGTTTTTCTTATTTAATTTGTCATTTGTGTAGGTTTAGTTTAGAATGAATACCAAAGTCATTGTAGAGTCCAAACCTTGTGGTCATTATGAAATTAAATTCATTAACTTTAATTTGTTAAAATTGAAATAATTATGTATTATACAAAAACTCACAGAGAAAACATTAAATAACAATAAATCATATGAGAAAAAAGAAATATATAAAAAGAGATACAATAATATGATTTGGTCACCTGACCTATATATGAGCAATTCTAAAAACATAATACACATATCTTTTCCTCCAAAAAAGGAATAGCCAAATAAAGAATAGATTTATATTTTTCTTTTAAGAAAAGTAACAAGATAATTGTGGCAAATATTTGCCCATGCTTCAAAGGAAAATTAAAACTCAAATATAATAAATTAGGTCAAATGCAACAACATAACATATCATTATTTTATACGATAAAATATGTATAATTAAAATTACTACTAAATAACTAACTCATTTCATATGTGAAGATTTAGAAAACATTCAATTACATTGAATTCATCTTGACTTAACGTAAAAGTATTTATTTTTTATTAAAAATATTATTGCATATATGTAACGACCCGACTTGCCGTTTTAAGAATTTAAGCCCCGTCTGGCGGCATAAGGCCCTGAGCAGCTTCTTATTATGTGTATTGACTTGCGTGCATGGTTGAATTCAATTACCGAATGATTCTGAGTGATTTGTAGTCGGAACTGTGTGAAGACGACTCCAGAATGGAATTTTGATGATGTCAATAGCTCCATATGGTAATTATGGCCTTAGGAGCGTGTCCGGAAAATTATTTGGAGGTCTGTAGCGGAATTTGGCTTGAAATGGCGAAAGATGAATTTTTGGAAAGTTTAACCGGGGGGGTTGACTTTTTGATATCGGGGCTCAAATCCGATTCTGGAAATTGGAATAGCTTCGTTATGTCAATTATGACTTGTGTACAAAATTTGAAGTCATTCCAGATTGATTTGATGTGTTTCGGCACAAGATATAGAATTTGAAATTTCAAAGTTCATTAGGATTGAATTGGGATATGATTCGTGGATTTGATGTTGTTTGATGTGATTTGAGGCCTCGAACCGGTTCGTGTTATGTATTGGTACTGGTTGGTACGATTGGACGGGGTCACGGGGGCCTCGGGTTTGATTCGGGGTGGTTCCGGACCAAATTTGGGTGTTTTGTTGCTGCTGGTTGCCTCCTCGCGAATGCGAAGAAGGATTTTGATGTTGGGACTTTGTTCTTCGCGTTCGCGAAGAATTTCTGGCATTCGCGAAGAAGGAAATTTTGCTGTTCATCGTCTGACTTTAGAGGCTCATGTCTCGAAATCTATAAGGAATTTGGAGATGATCCAAAAATGAAAGTTGTATCCCTTTGTGTCTAGTTTTTAGAAAGGTAAACCATTTGTCATTGGTAGTTGTGTACAAAAATATAATGACCCGACTTGTCATTTTAAATATTTAAGCCCCGTCTGGCAGCATAAGACCATGAGCAGCTTCTTATTATTAGTATTGACTTGCGTGCATGGTTGAATTCAACTATCGGATGATTTGGAGTGATTTGGGACATTTGATCCCCAAAACAGAAGCTTAAGTCTTAGGATATTTACCGTAGTCGGAACTGTGTGAAGACGACTCCAGAATGGAATTTTGATGATGTCAATAGCTCCGTATGTTGATTTTGGACTTAGGAGCGTGTCCAGAAAATTATTTGGAGGTCCTTAGTGGAAGTAAGCTTGAAATGGCGAAAGTTGAATTTTGGAAAGTTTGACCAGGGGGTTGTCTTTTTGATATCGGGGTCGAAATCGTATTCTGGAAATTTGAATAGCTTCGTTATGTCATTTATGACTTGTGTGCAAAATTTGAATTCATTCCGGATTGTTTTTATATGTTTTGGTACAAGATATAGAATTTGAAAGTTCAAAGTTCATAGATTTTGGTTTGAGGTGCGATTAATCATTTTGATATTGTTTGATATGAGTTGAGGCCTCGGTAGGTCCGTGTTATGTTACGGAACTTGTTGGTATGTTCAGACGGGGACCCGAGGGCCTCGGGTGAGTTTCGGATACTTAACGGATCGAATTGGGATTTGGAGGAGGAGCTGAAGCAGCTGGGCTGTTGGTGTGATCGCACCTGCGCGAAAAAGGGGCGCAGGTGCGAGCTTGCAGATGCGAGAAATGATTCGCCGAAGCGAAAATGCATCGGTTGTCCAGGCACCGCGGGTGCGAAAAAAATCATCGCGGGTGCGACGACCGCGAGTGCGAAGACCGCAAGCGCGAAGATATCATCGCGGGTGCGAAGACCACAGGCGCGAAGAAATCATCGCGGGTGCGAAGACCGCCGGTGCGAAGATCGCAGGTGCGAAGAAATCACTGCGGGTGCGAAAATCCTAGACAGAATGTTAAAAACATAGGGGTTTCGAGTTTTGCCATTTTTGGGCCTTCAAGCACGGTTTGTTGGGCGATTTTGAGAAAGAATTCAAGGGAAACTTGAGGTAAATTACTTGTGATCATTTTTATTCCATAATATTGAATTATCATCGACTAATCTGACTAGATTACATGGTTTTGAGGTGTAAATCGGGGGTTTGAACTTAGGGATTTGAAAATAAGATTTGAAGATTTGGAGGTCGAGTTGAGGTCAGATTTTGGTAAAATTGGTATGGTTAGACTTGTGGTTCAGACTCTGTAAATTTTGTCGGGTTCCGAGATGTGGTCCCCATAGACGAATTTTGAGCTAATTTCAGATTTGTTTTGTTGGAAAGTTAGTATTTTCTTATGGAATTAATTCTAATAAATTTTATTGACTGAATCGAATTATTTGTGGCTAGATTCGAGGTGTTGGGATGTCAAATTCAAGCAAGAAGGCGATTATAGAATATTGGCATAACTTCAAAAAGATAAGTATCTTGCCTAACCTCGAGTGGGGAAATTATCCCTTAGGCATTGAGTCTTATGTGAAAATTGTGCAATTGAAAATCATGTACGCGAGGTGACGAGTACGTACTTGGTTTATATGTGCAAATTATATCAGTTGAAATTCGTAGACGCCCTTAAGTATTAAGTTGGAAAATTATTGTAACTTATTAAATCCCTTATTTGTCATGCCTCATTCTTTGTTTGCCGAGGTTGTTTTTATGGATAAATTGGTGTGATTGTCACTTGATTTTTATGTGAACTCTGTGTTTGTGAGTTGCCTTTGTTTTTATGGAAAACACTTTCATTATTGATTTTACCTACAAATAATTAAAATGGAAATTTAGTTAATAAGATGAATTACTTTTCAGTTCACGTTGTGGAAAATGTGTTATTGAATTATAAAGGCCGTGAATCATATTGAGGCAAAGTGCCAAATTGTGAAATATTATTCGGTTGAGTTTTTCACTCCCGAATATTTTGTTAAGATGTTGTGCACATTATGATCGAGCCATGGCTCCTTATTGGGGAAAAATAATGTGTTGTTAATTTCTGTGGCAAGTTGTAATATTTGAGCGCTTGATGTGCAATTTATGATATGTTGTAATATTTGAGCAC
>AWOL01S0059969.1:0-10470 GCA_000715115.1 Nicotiana otophora
GTATATATATAGACTTTTAAATAAGTCTGTTGCAGCGTGCAATCCGATCCCCCAATATTGACTATTAAATAAGTCCATTGCGGCGTGCAATCCGATCCCCCAATATATATATATATATATACTTTCATTTCCATTGCGGCGTGCAACCCGTTTCTCCAATATAATTTTAAACGACTCATTAATGTAATAAAACTTACTCCAATAAATACGTCCAATGAGAAATTATTAAGTATCAAGGCACACAATAATTATAATTTATTTATGAACCAAACAATGACAAATAACAATTTATTATGAAAATCATAGAGAAATTAGGTAGTTTAATATTTAATATGCTAAATGTCAAATAACAATTAAAACACATAATTCAAATAGCATGTAACAATTAATGCAGGAATTCAAGAATTAATATTTGACAAAGAATAGGAGAGAAATAATTATTATAATAATTAATTTATGATTTTTTAAGTAAGCAGGCAAACAATTAATTTGACGACGTATAGACACTCGTCACCTCGCTTATACGTCGTTCACATGCAATTCACATAACAAGTAATTTAAGGGTTCTATTCCCTCAAGTCAAGGTTAATCACGACACTTACCACGCTTTGCAAATTTCGATCAATTACTCGACCACAACTTTTCCTTTTAAATGTGTCTCCAAAAGATTCAAATCTATTCACAAACAATTCGATATAATCAATACGAATCATAGGAATTAATTCCATATGAATTTACTAATTTTTCGGATAAAAATCCGAAATTCATTAAAATATTCGACAGTGAGACCCACGTCTCAAATCCCGAAAAAACTCACGAAATCCAAACACCCGTTCCTCTACGAGTTCAACCATACAAAAATTGTCCAATTCCGATATCAAATGGACCTTCAAATCTTAATTTTTTCGTTTTTGGAAGATTTTATAAAAATCTGATTTTTCTTCCATAAATTCACGGATTCATGATATAAATGAGTATGAAATTATGAAATATAATCAATATAGGATAAGGAACACTTACCCCAATGTTTTCCCGTGAAAATCGCCCAAGAATCGCCTTACCCGAGCTCAAAAATGAAAAAGAGTTGAAAATCGGTCGAAACCCCATTTCCAAAACTTAAGTTCTGTTTCTGGGATTTTTACTAATCGCGATCGCGGAAATTCGTTCGCGATCGCGTAGAACAACGTTTGCCCAGGTTCATTTTACTCTTCGCGATCGCGGGAATGGCTTCGCGATCGCGAAGCACATTTTGGCTGCCTAGACTTTTAACTCTATGCGATCGCGTAAATGCTCATGCGATCGCAAAGCACAATTGACGTGCCTAGTTCCTACCTTCCTTCCTTCTACGCGATCGCATATGGTCCCTTGCGTTCGCAGTGCACTGGGAGTTTACCTTCCACGATCGCGTGCCTATCTTCGCGAACGCGAAGGGTAAAACTCACTACTTATAATTTACTCTTCGCGATCGCAGGAATGGCTTCGCGATCGCGAAGCACAATGCACTAGATGACAACAGAAGCTCAAAAACCATATTTTCTAAGTTCAAAAATCATCCCGTAGCCTATCCGAAACTCACCCGAGCCCTCGGGGCTCCAAACCAAACATGCACNTAGTCCCAAATCACGATACGAACCTACCAGAATTGTTAAAACACTGATCCGGGTTCGTTTGCTAAAAATATTGACCAAAGTCAACTCAGTTGAGTTTTAAGCTCTATTTCACATTTTAATCCGTTTTTCACATGAAANGGCAATTTTCAAGAAAACTTTAAAACTTATATTTATACAATCGAACGTCCGAATCACGTCACATCAATTCCGATTCTCACCAAATCCGGCAGACAAGTCATAAATATTATAGTGGACCTATACCGGGCTCCGAAACCAAAATACGGACCCGAGGTCAATAAATCCAACATCAGTAATTTCGTAAAAATTATTAAGCTTTCAAGCTTTTAATTTTTCATCAAAATTTCATATCTCGGGCTAGGGACCTCGAAATTCGATTTCGGGCATACGCCCTAGTCCCAACTCACGATACGAACCTACCAGAATTGTTAAAATACTGATCCGGGTTCGTTTGCTAAAAATATTGACCAAAGTCAACTCAGTTGAGTTTTAAGCTCTATTTCACATTTTAATCCGTTTTTCACATGAAAATTTTCCGGAAAATTTTACGGACTGCGCACGTAAGTCAAGGAATGATACATGGTGCTTTTCGAGGTCTTAGAACACAAAATTACTTATTAAATTTAAAGATGACATTTTGGGTCATCACAAGTCCACTCCGCCTCGCTTCTGCGGTTGTTGGCTCGCTTCTGTGAGCTCGCACCTGCTGCTAGTTTCTCGTAGGTGCGATTGCACCAGAAGCTCTGCTGCTTCAACTATTCTTTCTAAGTCCAAACGAGTTCCGTGCCTCGTTCAAGTGGCATACGAGGCCCCCGTGGCCCGGCCCAAATATACCAACAAGTTCAAAATCTTAAAACGGACCTGCTCGACCTCATGAAATACGAAAAACAACATCAAAACTAAGAATCACACTCCAAACCAAATCGAATCAACTTATGAACTTCAAGTTCTTCCAGTTTGCTCCGAACGCGCCTAATCATACTTAAACTACTCGGAATGATACCAAATTTAGCGTGCAAGTCTTAAATCACCATACGAAGCTATTCCCAGGCTCGAAATTCCAAATGGACCTCGATAACTCCAAAACATACTCCAATCAAAATTTAAAGAACTTTAAAACCTTAAACGTGCCAACTTTCAACTTTATGCGCCGAAACGCTCCCGGGTTATCCAAAACCCGATCCAAACATATGCCCAAGTCCAAACTAATCATACAAACCTATTGGGACCGTCAAATCCTAGTTCCGATGTCGTTTACTAGAAATGTTGACCTAAGTCAAACTTAACCTTTCAAAGTCAATATTAAGGAACTAAGTGTTCCGATTTCAGCCCGAACTCATTCAAACCCGAACTAACTATGCTCGCGAGTAATAAAATAGTAAAAGCACGTACGGGGAGTCTTATTTTGGGGAACGAGGATCTAGAAAGCAAGACGACCGGTCGGGTCGTTACATTCTCCACCTCTTAAACAAACGTTCGTCCTCGAACGAGTCTAGAATCATACATGGGGTGCCGAATAAGTGTGGATATCTGCTCCGCATGCACTCCTCGGTCTCCCAAGTCGCCTCCTCAACTGGTTGACCCCTCCACTGAACTTTTACCGCAGAAATCTTCTTGGACCTCAATTGGTGAACCTGCCTGTCAACAATGGAAACTAGCTCGTCCTCGTAACCCAAGCTCTCATCTAACTGAAATGTGTTGTAGTCTAACATATGCGACGTGTCGGCATGATACCTCCGGAGCATAGACACGTGGAAAATTAGATGAACTCCGATAGACTCGGAGGCAAGGCAAGCTCATAAGCAACCTCCCCAACTCATCTCAACACCTCAAATGGTCCTATAAACCTTTGGCTCAACTTGCCCTTCTTCCCGAACCTCATGATTCCCTTCATCGGTGAAGCCTTCAAGAGAACCTTCTCGCTCACCATGAATGATAAATCACGCGCCTTTTGATCTGCGTAACTCTTCTGTCTGGACTGTGCTGTGCAAAATCGCTCCTGAATCAACTTTACCTTTTCCAAGGCATCCTTCACCTGATCAGTACCATATTACTTAGCCTCACTGGGCTCAAACTATCCGATGGGCAAATGACATCGCCGACCATATAAAGCCTTAAATGGAGCCATCTCGATGCTGGACTAATAACTGTTGTTGTAAGAAAACTCGGCCAAAGGCAAGAATTGATCCCACTGCCCTCCGAAGTCAATCACACATGCTCTGAGCATATCCTCCAAAATCTGAAATGTTGCTCCGACTGCCCGTCGGTCTGCGGATGAAAGGCTGTGTTGAGCTCTACCCGGGTCCCTAACTCACTTTGTACTTCCCTCCAGAAATGCGAAGTAAACTGAGGGTCTCTATCTGATACAATAGATACAGACACACCATGCAACCGAACAATCTCCTAAATGTAAATCTGGTCCAATCTCTCTGAAGAGTACGTGGTCACTACTGGAATGAAGCGTGCTGACTTGGTCAACCTGTCGATAATGACCCAAACTATATCAAACTTCCGCAAGGTCCGCAACAATCCAACTATGAAATCCATAGTAATGCGCTCTCATTTCCACTCAGGTATAACCATCTGCTGGAGTAGGCCACCTGGCCTCTGATGCTCGTACTTTACCTGCTGGAAATTAAGTACCTCGCTACATACTCAACTATGTCCTTATTCATCTGACTCCACCAATAATGTTGCCTCAGGTCGCGATACATCTTTGTAGCACCTGGATGAATAGAATACCGAGAAATGTGTGCCTCTTCTAGAATCTTTTCCCTCAATCCATCAACATTAGGGACACACAGATGACCCTGGAGTCGCAGAACACCATCCTCACCGATAGTAACCTCCTTGGCACCAACCTGTAGTACTGTCTCTTTGAGAACCAACAAGTGCGGATCATCAAACCGACGATCCTTAATCTGCTCGAATAGTGAAGACTGGGTGACGACGCATGCAAGTACTCGGCTGGGCCCTGAAATAACCAACCTCACAAGTCTGTTAGCCAAGGACTGAATGTCAAACGCTAGTGGACTCTCCTCTACTGAAATAAATGACAAACTACCCAAACTCTCCGCATTTCTGCTCAAGGCAGCCGCAACTACATTCGCCTTGCCCGGATGATAAATGATGGTAATGTCATAATCATTTAGTAACATAAGCCACCCGTGCTGCCTCAAATTGAGATCCTTCTGCTTGAACAAATGCTGCAAGCTGCGATGATCGGTGTAAACCTCACAGGACACCCCATAAAGATAATGCCTCCAGATCTTAAGAGCATGAACAATCGCGGCCAACTCCAAATCATGTACAGGGTAATTCTTCTCGTGGGGCTTCAGCTGACGTGAAACATATGCAATAACTTGCCCATCATGCATCAATACACAACCCAAACCAACGCGTGAAGCATCACAATACAAAGTATACTTCCTTGAATCAGAAGGCAACACTAACATCGGTGCTGAAGTCAATGAGGTCTTGAGCTTCTGAAAGCTCACCTCACAATCATCAAACCATCGAAACGGAGCACCCTTCTGAGTCAATCTAGTCCAAGGCACTGAAATAGATGAGAATCCCTCCACAAACCGGTGATAAAAACCTACTAACCCCAAGAAGCTCTTGATCTCGGTCGTTATTGTAGGGCGAGGCCAACTCTGAATTGCCTCTATCTTCTTGGGATCCACCTTAATACCCTGTCTGATACAACATGCCCCAAAAATGCCACTGAATCTAACCAAAACCCACACTTGGAGAACTTAGCATATAGGTTTTGGTCCCACAAGGTCTGAAGCACCACTCTCAAATGCTGATCGTGCTCCTCCATGATGCGCGAGTAGATCAAAATGTCATCAATGAAGACAATAACAAATGAGTCAATATATGACCTGAACAACCGGTTCATCAAATCCATAAACTTTGTCGGGGCGTTAGTCAACCCGAAGGACATTATTAGGAACTCATAGTGGCCATATGTAGTCCGGAAAGCCGTCTTCGGAATGTCCGAATCACGAATCTTCAATTGATGGTACCCCAATCTCAAGTTAATCTTAGAGAACACCCTATCACCCTGCAGCTGGTTAAATAAATCATCAATACATGGCAACGAGTACTTGTTCTTAATGGTAACTTTGTTCAACTGGCGGTAATCAATGCACATCCGCATAGTCCCATCTTTCTTCTTCACAAATAACACCGGTGCACCCCAAGGTGATTGTCATGACCCAAAATCCAACTAGTCATGATGAAACCTAACCCAACCCTCTAGGTAAGCCAATTATCAACTATCCAATTCCAATAATAATTATTAAAGCGATTTAAGTAAAGAAAAATCTTAATCATATACATTCCCCAAGAACTGGTAGTACAAATTATGAGCTTCTAAGAGTAGAGTATACAAAGCTGGTATGAAGTAATACATCATCTGTTTGAAAAGTATATAAACAAAGTTTTATGAATCTAAGGCTATGATGAACAAGAGGCAGCTACAACCGGAACACAGGTACATCTTCAGATGCAGCTCCTAACGAACGCAGCAACATCAACGGCCAATATCTGCACGCAAGGTGTAGAAGTGTAGTATGAGTACAACTGACCCCATGTACTCAATAAGTAACAAACCTAACCTTAGGTTGAAAGTAGTGACGAGCTCGTACCAAGGTCAGAGTCCAACTTCCATAACCAACAATAGTTCATAACAATATAAAACAAGTAATATCCGAAGTAACTCAGAGATAAAATGCTCAATAAAATCATGATTTCGGAAAATAGTTCTACCTTTCAAGTACATTAGTGAAAACTCAAATCGTTTACTGCAGTTGCCAAAAATATGAGTAAGTTTGAAAACAGTAATTTTTCCAAAAATTCCTTCAATAATAATAAAGATATTTTATTTTCTTTCTAGATAACCAGTGTAAAACCAACGCATTACTATGCCCATATATCAACATGTGTGAGAAGTCATAAATGACTTGATACCGTACAACATAAGGAAAATACATCTCTACGCCTGTATGTCATGTGTGCATGTCAATGCAATGTATCTCAGAGATGAACTCATGTACTCACACTCTCAGAGTACTCAATCTCGCTTTCTCACACATTCCACTCATCATGCTCAATCACTCGGTACTGTATATGGCCAATCCAGCCCAAGGAAGATCCATCCCAGAATATACACATCAACTTATCATCAGTCACTCAGTACCGAGTAGGGCCAATCCATCCCATGGGGAAGATCCATCTCCAGGTATATAATGCTTCGGACATTCGGACAAGATCCATGTCCAGGGAAGATCCATCCCTCAATAATATCAACCGCGCTCACTGGGGGTGTACAGACTCCGGAGGGGCTCCTTCATCCCAAGCGCTATAAACCGCACGGACAACTCATGTGCTGCACGGACAACTCACGTGCTATATAAAGCCTATAAGGCCTGCTGCAGGCGGGCAGCCCCGGTCCACATAATAATATATATATATATATATATATANCCATATTACTTAGCCTCACTGGGCTCAAACTATCCGATGGGCAAATGACATCGCCGACCATATAAAGCCTTAAATGGAGCCATCTCGATGCTGGACTAATAACTGTTGTTGTAAGAAAACTCGGCCAAAGGCAAGAATTGATCCCACTGCCCTCCGAAGTCAATCACACATGCTCTGAGCATATCCTCCAAAATCTGAAATGTTGCTCCGACTGCCCGTCGGTCTGCGGATGAAAGGCTGTGTTGAGCTCTACCCGGGTCCCTAACTCACTTTGTACTTCCCTCCAGAAATGCGAAGTAAACTGAGGGTCTCTATCTGATACAATAGATACAGACACACCATGCAACCGAACAATCTCCTAAATGTAAATCTGGTCCAATCTCTCTGAAGAGTACGTGGTCACTACTGGAATGAAGCGTGCTGACTTGGTCAACCTGTCGATAATGACCCAAACTATATCAAACTTCCGCAAGGTCCGCAACAATCCAACTATGAAATCCATAGTAATGCGCTCTCATTTCCACTCAGGTATAACCATCTGCTGGAGTAGGCCACCTGGCCTCTGATGCTCGTACTTTACCTGCTGGAAATTAAGTACCTCGCTACATACTCAACTATGTCCTTATTCATCTGACTCCACCAATAATGTTGCCTCAGGTCGCGATACATCTTTGTAGCACCTGGATGAATAGAATACCGAGAAATGTGTGCCTCTTCTAGAATCTTTTCCCTCAATCCATCAACATTAGGGACACACAGATGACCCTGGAGTCGCAGAACACCATCCTCACCGATAGTAACCTCCTTGGCACCAACCTGTAGTACTGTCTCTTTGAGAACCAACAAGTGCGGATCATCAAACCGACGATCCTTAATCTGCTCGAATAGTGAAGACTGGGTGACGACGCATGCAAGTACTCGGCTGGGCCCTGAAATAACCAACCTCACAAGTCTGTTAGCCAAGGACTGAATGTCAAACGCTAGTGGACTCTCCTCTACTGAAATAAATGACAAACTACCCAAACTCTCCGCATTTCTGCTCAAGGCAGCCGCAACTACATTCGCCTTGCCCGGATGATAAATGATGGTAATGTCATAATCATTTAGTAACATAAGCCACCCGTGCTGCCTCAAATTGAGATCCTTCTGCTTGAACAAATGCTGCAAGCTGCGATGATCGGTGTAAACCTCACAGGACACCCCATAAAGATAATGCCTCCAGATCTTAAGAGCATGGACAATCGCGGCCAACTCCAAATCATGTACAGGGTAATTCTTCTCGTGGGGCTTCAGCTGACGTGAAACATATGCAATAACTTGCCCATCATGCATCAATACACAACCCAAACCAACGCGTGAAGCGTCACAATACAAAGTATACTTCCTTGAATCAGAAGGCAACACTAACATCGGTGCTGAAGTCAATGAGGTCTTGAGCTTCTGAAAGCTCACCTCACAATCATCAAACCATCGAAACGGAGCACCCTTCTGAGTCNATTGTAGGGCGAGGCCAACTCTGAACTGCCTCTATCTTCTTGGGATCCACCTTAATACCCTGTCTGATACAACATGCCCCAAAAATGCCACTGAATCTAACCAAAACCCACACTTGGAGAACTTAGCATATAGCTTTTGGTCCCACAAGGTCTGAAGCACCACTCTCAAATGCTGATCGTGCTCCTCCATGATGCGCGAGTAGATCAAAATGTCATCAATGAAGACAATAACAAATGAGTCAATATATGACCTGAACAACCGGTTCATCAAATCCATAAACTTTGCCGGGGCGTTAGTCAACCCGAAGGACATTATTAGGAACTCATAGTGGCCATATGTAGTCCGGAAAGCCGTCTTCGGAATGTCCGAATCACGAATCTTCAATTGATGGTACCCCAATCTCAAGTTAATCTTAGAGAACACCCTATCACCCTGCAGCTGGTTAAATAAATCATCAATACATGGCAACGAGTACTTGTTCTTAATGGTAACTTTGTTCAACTGGCGGTAATCAATGCACATCCGCATAGTCCCATCTTTCTTCTTCACAAATAACACCGGTGCACCCCAAGGTGATTGTCATGACCCAAAATCCAACTAGTCATGATGAAACCTAACCCAACCCTCTAGGTAAGCCAATTATCAACTATCCAATTCCAATAATAATTATTAAAGCGATTTAAGTAAAGAAAAATCTTAATCATATACATTCCCCAAGAACTGGTAGTACAAATTATGAGCTTCTAAGAGTAGAGTATACAAAGCTGGTATGAAGTAATACATCATCTGTTTGAAAAGTATATAAACAAAGTTTTATGAATCTAAGGCTATGATGAACAAGAGGCAGCTACAACCGGAACACAGGTACATCTTCAGATGCAGCTCCTAACGAACGCAGCAACATCAACGGCCAATATCTGCACGCAAGGTGTAGAAGTGTAGTATGAGTACAACTGACCCCATGTACTCAATAAGTAACAAACCTAACCTTAGGTTGAAAGTAGTGACGAGCTCGTACCAAGGTCAGAGTCCAACTTCCATAACCAACAATAGTTCATAACAATATAAAACAAGTAATATCCGAAGTAACTCAGAGATAAAATGCTCAATAAAATCATGATTTCGGAAAATAGTTCTACCTTTCAAGTACATTAGTGAAAACTCAAATCGTTTACTGCAGTTGCCAAAAATATGAGTAAGTTTGAAAACAGTAATTTTTCCAAAAATTCCTTCAATAATAATAAAGATATTTTATTTTCTTTCTAGATAACCAGTGTAAAACCAACGCATTACTATGCCCATATATCAACATGTGTGAGAAGTCATAAATGACTTGATACCGTACAACATAAGGAAAATACATCTCTACGCCTGTATGTCATGTGTGCATGTCAATGCAATGTATCTCAGAGATGAACTCATGTACTCACACTCTCAGAGTACTCAATCTCGCTTTCTCACACATTCCACTCATCATGCTCAATCACTCGGTACTGTATATGGCCAATCCAGCCCAAGGAAGATCCATCCCAGAATATACACATCAACTTATCATCAGTCACTCAGTACCGAGTAGGGCCAATCCATCCCATGGGGAAGATCCATCTCCAGGTATATAATGCTTCGGACATTCGGACAAGATCCATGTCCAGGGAAGATCCATCCCTCAATAATATCAACCGCGCTCACTGGGGGTGTACAGACTCCGGAGGGGCTCCTTCATCCCAAGCGCTATAAACCGCACGGACAACTCATGTGCTGCACGGACAACTCACGTGCTATATAAAGCCTATAAGGCCTGCTGCAGGCGGGCAGCCCCGGTCCACATAATAATATATATATATATATATATATA
>AWOL01S0059971.1:0-19948 GCA_000715115.1 Nicotiana otophora
TCTGTACTTATCTTCGAGAGGCTACCGAACCCTTAGGAAACTTCACATTCTTGTATTCTTGTCATGCAGATTTGTTGATTTCGATGACTAAACTTCTGATATTCTATTCTCTCACAGATGGTGAGGACACATACTACCAGTCAGGACGGACAGCCACCAGTACCACAGGCTAGGGCCACGAGGGGTCGAGGTCGGTAGGGGCCGCGGTAGGGGCAGAGGTGTAGCTCATACAGTAGCCAGGGCAGCGCCCGCAGATCCTTTAGTTGATCCAGTTCAGCAGCAGGTTCCAGATGTGGTTGAGCCAGTGGGGCCAGCTCAGGCACCAGCTGTGCGCATTGGGATTCTAGGACTTTTGGAGGCCTTGGCTCATATTTTGACGGTGTGCACTAGCCTTGCTCTGGAAGTCTCTATTCCGGCCGTAGCAACCACTTCTCATACCGGGGGAGGTACTCAAACTCCCACCACCCGTACTCTAGAGTAGGTAATGTAGTTACTTCAGACGCCTGGGTACTACCAGCCCCGCCGGTTGCAGCAGCTTAGGCCCAGGTGGTCCCCGTTATGACTGATGATGAGCAGAGAAGACTAGAGAGATTTGGGAGGCTTTAGCCTCTATCATTTAACGGTGCCGAGTCAGAGGATGCCCAGGGCTTCTTGCATAAGTGTCAGCGAATTCTTCGCATGACGGGTATTCTGGAGACCAGTAAGGTCTCGTTCACTACTTTTCAATTTACTGGGGCTGCCTTCAGATGGTGGGAGGCTTATGAGAGGCGTAGACCAGTCGATGCAATACCACTTATATGGAAGGAGTTCTCCGTTCCCTTCTTGGAGAAGTTCGTACCGCAGTCTCGCAGGGAGGAGCTACGCACACAGTTTGAGCATCTACGTCAGGAGGGCATGTCTGTGACACAGTATGAGATGATATTTTTGGAGTTGGTCGTCATGCAGTTTGGTTGGCCCCCACTGATAGGGAGAGGATTAGGAGGTTCATTGATGGCCTCACATATCAGCTTCGGTTGATTATGACTAGGGAAAAGGTATTTGGTGCTACTTTTGATGAGGTGGTCGATATTGCTCAGCAGATAGAGATGGTCCACAGTCAGGAGCGTGGTGAGTGGGAGGCCAAGAGGCCTCGTGGATCGGGTGGTTTCAGCGGTGTTTTTTCTGGGGGTCAGTTCTACCACGGTAGGGGACGTCCTTATAGGCATGCCCTGATGACTCGTCCAGTTCACCAAGATGCATCATCCAACCATAGGTCCTACAGTACTCATTAGGGTCAGTCATCTTTCAGTTCCCTTCCAGCCCAGAGTTCGTCTCGTGCTCCTTCAGCTCAGGGTTCATCTGCATCGGGTGCTTCTAGCGGGTATTTTGGTTCTCAGGGCCCGATTTAGTCCCCACCACCACCACCACTTTCGGGGTGTTGCTTTGAGTGTGGGGAGTTTGGGCATATGTGGAGGCAGTGTCCTCATTGCTTGGGAGGTCCAGTGCAGCAGAGGAGTCAAGCTGTGACTTTCACACCAGTTACTTCACCACCTACCCAGCCAGCTCGGGGTGGGGCTCAGTCAGCTAGGGGTCGCCTAAGAGGAGGAGGCCGATTAGGTTGCGGCCAGGCCCGATTCTATGCTATTCCTTCCAGATTAGATGTTGTTTCTTCAGATGCAGTGATCACAGGTATTGTCACAATATGCCACAGGGATGCCTCTATATTATTTGACTCTGGTTCCACTTATTCGTATGTATCATCATATTTTGCTCATTATATGGATGTGCCCCATGAGTCCTTAGTTTCATTTGTTCATGTATATATGCCAGTGGGCAATACCATTGTTATGGACCGTGTATATCGGTCGCGTGTAGTGACTATTGGGGGATTGAAGACTAGAGTTGATCTCTTATTGCTTAGTATGGTTGATTTCGACATGATCTTGGGTATGGATTGGTTGTATCCATGTCATGTTGTTTTGTATTGTCACGCTAAGACCGTGACGTTGTCGATGCCGGGGTTCTCTAGACTATGTTCCCAACAAAGTGATTTCATATTTGAAGGCCCATCGGATGGTTGGGAAAGGTTATTTATCTTATTTGGACTTTGTGAGGGATGTTGGTGCTGATACTCCTATTATTGATTTTGTTCCGGTGGTGCGACACTTTCCGGATGTGTTTCCTACAGACCTGCCGGGCATACCGCCCAACAGGGATATTGACTTTGGTATTGACTTGGTGTCGGGCACTCAGCCCATTTCTATTCCTCCATATCGTATGACACCAACTGAGTTGAAGGAATTGAAAAGGCAGCTTCAGGAGCTTCTTGATAAGGGGTTTATTAGGCCTAGTGTGTCGCCTTGGGGTGCATCGGTTCTGTTTATGAAGAAGAAGGATGGTACTTTGCGGATGTCCATCGACTATAGGCAGCTGGACAAAGTAACAATCAAGAACAAGTATCTTTTGCCGCGCATCGATGATCTATTTGACCAGCTTCAGGGAGCGAGGGTGATCTCTAAGATTGATTTGAGGTCTGGGTATCATCAGTTGAAGATTCAGGACTCGGATATTCTAATGATGACATTCAGAACCAGTTATGGTCATTATGGGTTCCTTGTGATGTTGTTTGGGCTTACCAACGCCCCAACAGTATTCATGCATATGATGAACAATATATTTTAACCTTATCTCAACTCGTTTGTCATAGTATTCATTGATGATATCCTGGTGTACTCTCGTAGCCAGGAGGAGCATGCCCAGGATTTGAGGACTGTGTTGCAGCAGTTGAGGGAGGAGAAACTTTATGCCAAGTTCTACAAATGTGAGTTTTGGCTTAGTTCAGTGGCGTTCTTGGGACACATGGTGTTCAGTGAGGGGATTCACGTGGATCCGAAGAAGATTGAGGTGGTTCAGAGTTGGCCTAGACTATCCTCATCTACAGAGATTCAGAGCTTTCTCAGCTTGGCCAGTTCTAGTTCTACCGTCAATTTCTAATTCTTATACACTGTATTGTGATGCTTCTCGGATTAGTATTGGGTGTGTGTTGATGTAGGGAAGTAGAGTGATTGCTTATGCTTCACGTCAGTTGAAGCCACATGAGAAGAACTAC
Organism: Nicotiana otophora; assembly: GCA_000715115.1. NCBI lineage: Eukaryota > Viridiplantae > Streptophyta > Magnoliopsida > Solanales > Solanaceae > Nicotiana > Nicotiana otophora. The sequence goes on from AWOL01S0059971.1 coordinate 3,089, forward strand.
CATGTTCATGATTTGGAGTTGGCTGCCATCGTTCATGCATTGAAGATTTGAAGGGATTACCTCTACGGTGTGTCTGGTGAAGTATTTATGGATCACCGGAGTCTCCAGCACTTGTTCAAAGAAAAGGATCTAAATTTGAGGCAGCTGAGCTGGTTGGAGCTGCTAAAGGATTATGATATCACCATTCTGTATCATCCCGGAAAGGCCAATGTGGTGGCCACTGCCTTGAGTAGAAAGGTCGTGACTGGTGTACATGGACCGGGTTGGTTCGATTTTTATCAAAACCAAACCAACCCAACTATATCGATTTGGATTGGTTCGATTTTGTCGAGTTTTTCGGGTTTTCTGGTTTTTGTTACTTAAATATTATTTCAATCTTACTTTGTTAAATATTTGATAAGTAAATATATATTTAGTAAAAATATAAAAGATTGACAAACATATTATCGATTAAAGTATTCTTATGGGAGAATTCTATTAGTAACACATAATAGTTATTTGTTTAGTCGTCTGACAATAATTTTTCATTGATGTACACTTTTAGGTTAACCGAATTTAGTAATTAAACATAAAAATCAATATGATACATAAATATTAATAATCACTTCACATTCAAAAAAGATATAAGAATTTAATAGATGTTAATATATGATATGAATATGGAAGAATAAAGAAATAGACGCATTTCAGTAACACTTGATAAGAAAGTGATCATACAACCCATTATTTAAGGTCAATAAATATGGAGAACTTCATATTCTATTAAAATTTATATCCCGCAAGAGAATCCCAAATATTTCTAGACATTGTTTAAATAAAATTCTATATAAAATCTTAAAAGTATATATATAAATTATATATTTATATGTCGGGTTGGTTCGGGTTTTTTTACTCAATACCAAACCAAATCAAACCAAACCATGTCAGGTTTTTTAATCGGATTGATTTGACTTTTTGGTTTGGTGTGGTTTTTCGGTTTGGTTTGTACACTCCTAGATGTGAGTATGGGTAGCCTTCCATTCATTTATGTTGGTGAGAGACCTCTTACAGTTTATGTTCAGGCCTTGTCCAACCAGTTCGTGAGACTAGATGTTTCGGAGCCGAGTCGGGTTCTAGCCTGTGTGGTTTCTTCGTCTTCCTTATATGATCGCATCAGAGAGTGCCAGTATGATGATCCTCATTTTCTTGTCCTTGTGGACACGGTTCAGCACGGTGATGCCAGGGACATTACTATTGGTGATCATGGGGTGTTGAGGATGCACGGTCGGATTTGTGTGCCTAATGTAGATGGGCTACGTGAGTGGATTCTTGATGAGGCCCATAGCTTGCAGTATTCCATTCATCCGGGGGCCACGAAGATGTATCAGAACTTGAGGCTGCACTATTAGTGGAGGATAATGAAGAAGGATATAGTAGGGTTTTGTAGCTCGGTGCCTTAACTGTCAGCAGGTAAAGTATGAGCATCAAAGACCGGGTGGATTGCTTTAGAAGCTAGAGATTCCAGAGTGGAAATGGGAGCAAATCACCAAGGATTTTGTAGTTGGGCTCCCACGGACTTTGAGGAAGTTCGATGTTGTTTGGGTGATTGTGGATCGGCTGATCAAGTCCGCCCACTTCATTCCAGTTGAGACTACTTATTTTTCAGAGTTGTTGGCTGATATTTACATCCGCGAGATCGTTCACCTTCACGATGAGCCGGTGTCCATCATTTCAGATTGGGGCATGCAATTTACATCACAGTTTTGGAGAGTCGTGCAGCGACAGTTGGGCACCCAAGTTGAGTTGAGTACAACATTTCACCCTCAGACAGACGGACAGTCTGAGCGCACTATCCAGATATTGGAGGACATGCTATGCGCTTGTGTCATTGATTTTGGGGGTTCTTGGGATCAGTTTCTGCCTCTCGTGGAGTTTTCCTATAACAACAACTACTATTCGAGCATTCATATGGCTCCGTATGAGGCTTTGTATGGGAGACGGTGTCGATCTCCGGAGGGTTGGTATGAGCCGGGTGTAACGACCCGTCCGGTTGTTCTGAGCTCTAGCACGTCGTTCAGTGATTTGAGGCCTTGAGTAGTTTCACTTCAGGTATTATAACTTGTACGTGTGGTCGGAATTGAAATCCGGGAATTTCAGAGTTGACTTGGAGAGAAAATTCTAATTCTAGAAGCTTTAAGTTGGAAGCGTTGGCTAAGGTTTGATTTTTTAGTAAAGGACCTCAGAATCGGGATTAGAAGGTTTCAGCAGGTTCGTATGATGATTTTGGACTTGAGCATATGTTCGGATCGGGTTTTGAATGACCCGGGAGTGTTTCAGCGCCTATTGTGGAAAGTTGGCATTTTGGAAGAATTTCATAAATTTGGGTTGAAGTGCATTTAAATGTTATTAATGTCCATTTGGGATTCAGTGTCTAGGAATAGCTCCGTATGGTGATTCTGTTATTGGGAGCGCATTCGGATGTGGATTTGGAGGTCCGTAGGTCATTTCGTGGTCATTTGGCGAAAGTTAGAAATTTGAGGGTTTTTGAGAAGTTTGACCGGGAGTGGACTTTTTGATATCGGGGTCATATTCCGATTTCGGAAGTTGGAGTAGGTATGTAGTATCGAATGTGACTTGTGTGCAAAATTTGAGGTCAATCGGACGTGATTTGATAGGTTTCGGCATCGAATATGGAAGTTTGAAGTTCTAAAGTTCATTAAGCTTGAATTGGGGTGCGATGTTTGATGATGTTTGATGTGATTTGAGGCCTCAAGCAGGTTCGTGTTATGTTATGGGACTGGTTGGTGTGATTGGACGGGGTCCCGGGGGGCGCCGGGTATGTTTCGGACCAAGTTGGGCTGAGTTGCTGTTGCTAATATCTGGTTCTGGTTTTGTTTGTCGCGAACGCAAAGGAGTTCATGTGTTCGCAAAGAAGGTTTTGATTGGCTACTAATTTGTGCTTCGCGTTCGGGATTGGGTCATCACGTTCGCGAAGGGGCACTGGCCCATGGGAGTTTAGACCTTCATGTACGCGAAGGGTGCAACGCGTTCGCGATGGGTCGCCCGGTTAAGCAACATGTTTGAGAGCTGGGTCTCGCGTTCGCGAAGGGTAATTTTGGAGCTGGAGCTGGAGCTGGAGCTGGATCTGGTATTGCTTCGCGAATGCGAGGGGCTTGTCGCGTTTGCGAAGAAGGTTTCCTGGGAAGTGAGGTTTTAAAAAATAGAAGTTTGGCCATTTTCATTTCATTTTCCTCCATGGGAGCCGACCTAGGAGCTATTTTGGAGCACTACTTTCATCACCAAGCATGAGTTTTGGAGTGACGGGCACCGATTTGAGGTGTTAGAGAGGCGTTGGATCCGGTTACGGAACTTCGGAGCGAGGTAAGTCTCCTGTCTAACTCTGTGAGGGGGAAACTACCCCTAGGTGATATATTTAATATGTGTAACTTGATGCGGGGGCTATGTACGTACGAGGTGACGAAAGTCCGTACGTAGCTTGATTCATGTTATTGTCCGGGTAGACTTAGGTTCACACCATGCTATACTTGCACTATAGAGATTATCTCTGCTCGTTTAATTCTTTTATTTTGCATTATGACATGAGACTAGAATGCGTAGAATGATAGACTCGTTATTGTAGAGACTTCACAAGCTTCATGATTAGTCATGAAAGAATTGTACTCCTCTTATGTAATTGTATCTGCAATATATATATGTATGTTTCATTGAAAGGTTTTTTGTTAAAGAAATTATAACTCACACATGTATTCGTGAGTGGGGTCAAGGACCCGTTAAAGCTTCTTACTCTAATGGGATCGGGCCGTTCGCCTCGGCAGGATTCATGTATCATACTCTAGTGGGATCGGGCCGTTCGCCTCGGCAGGATTTATGTACCATACTCTCATGGGAGCGGGCCATTCGCCTCGCCAGGTTAATAGATGCATCTATCGTTCATGTCGTTCAACTGTCGGTAGTGCACAGATTATGATGGGATCGGGCCGTACGCCTCGGCATTTCTATAAAATATCCTCATGAAATCGTGCGTAACATTTGGCAAGAAGCCAATGTATCTGTGAGTTCTTCCTGATTTGAAGTATAACGACCCATTTTGGTGAGGTCCACTATATATTTATATATATGCTCCGGTTGAGGAGGAAATATACTAATTGAGAGCTTGAGCCTATTGTAAAGAGGAGAATTAAACCACGTATTTATACTTGTTTATTGTATTTGTTTACTCTGCCTCAGATTTGTTCACCTCTTTACTGTACCTGATATTATTGGATCACTAGTGAGTATCGATGTCGACCCCTCATCACTACTCCTCCGGAGTTGGTGGTCCTTTGGGCACAAAGGCACGGATGATGCGGGGACTTGCCGCGGGCTGCATTTCAGGTTACGATCCGCAGCCAGCAGAGTCTCCTCCAAGGTTATTTGTATTTTTCCTGTCTAATTTGTATTCCGGACAGATGTTGTATTTTATTTTACTTCCTAGTTGATGCTCATGCACTTGTGACACCGGGTTTTGGGGGCACTTATGAGTTATTCAGTATTGTAGTTGGGAAAATATTATCATTTACTCTGTAAATTTTATTTCTGATTATTTAATTGAAGAAAATTTACGATTTCAAAAATACTAAAATGAGTAATTAAGTTAAACTTTTATTGTTGGCTTGTCCGACAGTGGTGTTAGGCGTCATCACGACCTTTAAAGTATTTTGGGTCGTGACACCGGGTGAGGCTAGGCTATTGGGTACTGACTTGGTTCAGGATGCTTTGGACAAGGTTAAATTGATTTAGGATCGGCTTCGCACAACGTAGTCTAGACAGAAGAGTTATGTTGATAGAAAGATTCATGATGTTGCTTTCATGGTTGGGGAAAAGGTATTGCTCAAGATTTCACCCATGAAGGGTGTTATGAGGTTCGGGAAGAAGGGCAAGTTGAGCCCTCGGTATATTGGGTCGTTTGAGGTACTTCAGAGGATTGGAGAGGTGGCTTACAAGCTTGACTTGCCACCTAGTTTGTTGAGTGTGCATCCAGCATTTCATGCTTCTATGCTTCAGAAGTATGTCGGCGATTCGTCTCATGTTTTGGATTTCATCACGGTTCAGTTGGATGGTGATTTGACTTATGATGTGGAGCCGGTGGCCATTTTGGATCGGCAGGTTCGAAAGTTGAGGTCAAAGGACATAGCTTCAGTGAAGGTGTAGTGGAGAGATCAGCCAGTTGATGAGGCTATTTGGGAGACCGAGAGGGATATGCGGAGCAGATATCCACACCTATTTGAGACTCCAGGTACGTTTCTAGACCCGTTCGAGGGCACACGTTTGTTTAAGAAGGGGAGGATGTAACGACCCGACCGGTAGTTTTGAGAGTTGTAGCCTCGTTCCCTTATTTACTGCTCATTTTGTACATTATAGTTGTTATGTGACTTGCCGGGGTAGTCGGTTCGGGTCCGGAGAGATTTCGAAATGAGACACTAAGTCTCAAAGTTGGAAGCTTAAATTAAAAAGATTGACTGGATGTTCACTTATGTGTAAACGACTCTGGAATGGAGTTTTGATGGTTCCATTAGCTCCATTGGGTGATTCTGGACTTAGGAGCGTGTCTGGATTGTGATTTGGAGGTCCGTAGTTGAATTAAGCTTGAAATGAAAAAAGTTAGACATTTGACTGAGAGTGGACTTTGTGGTTACCGGGCTCGGATTGGCGTTCCGGAAGTTGGAGTAGGTTTGTGGTGTCATTTGTGACTTGTGTACAAAATTTGGGGTCAATTGGACGTGATTTGATAGGTTTCGTCGTCGTTTGTAGAAGTTGAATTTCCTTAGTTTTAATAGGCTTGAATTGAGGTGTGATTCATGTTTTTGATATTGTTTAAGGTGATTTGAGTGCTCAACTAAGTTCGTATCGTGTTTTAAGACTTGTTGGTATGCTTGGTTGAGGTCCCGGGGGCCTCGGGTTGATTTCGGATGGTTAACGGATCGAAAATGAGACTTAGCGCATTGCTGAAGCTGGGGGTCTGCTGGTGTAATCGCACCTGCAGAGCTTTGATCGCTGGAGTGATCTAGGAAGAGTATAAGCGGAGGTTGGGCTGGAGCCGTGAAGTGCAGATGCGGAAGGAATTCCGAAGATGCGGACTCGCACCTGCGTGTGGAGGATCGCAGAAGTGGAAAAGGATTGAGGAGGCTGGTCCGCAGAAGCGGATTGTTCGTGCAAGATGCGGACCCCCAAAAGCGGGGATTTTGACCGCAGAAGTTGTTGGTCGGCTTAGTGGTTTCCGCAGATACGGATGGTGGACCGCAAAAGTGGTGCCGCAAAGGCGGCTAAATTGGTCGCAAAAGCGAGAATGTTGGGCAGATTATTTAAAATGAGGGTTTCGAGATTTTTACCATTTTTAACATTTCAAGCTCGGGATTTGGCGATTCTTGAGAGGGTGTTGTTCATGGAATTTCTTGAGGTAAGTCACTTGTGGTCTAATTTATTCAATAATTGTTTTTCCCCATTGATTTTCTTACCTAGTTTGTGTGTATTTAAGGTGGAATTTGGGAGTTGAATTTGGGGATTTGGGGGATGATTTGGTGTCGGATTTTTGTAAATTTTGTATGGTTGGACTAGTGGTTGAATGGGCTTTTGGGTTTTGTGTCTTTTAATAGATTTCGAGACGTGGGCCCAGGGGTTGGCGTTTGAGTTGATTTTTTATTTTTTTATTAATAACTTAATATTTTCTTATGGAGTTGATTCCTTTAGCCCATGTTGATTGTATCGAATTATTTGTGGCTAGATTTGAGGCATTCAGAGGCTGTTTTGCGAGGAAAAGGTGTGTTAGAGTAGAGATTGGCATGGTGTGAGGTAAGTAACAGTTTTAAATTTGGTTTTGAGGGTATGAAACCCCGTATTATGCGTCATGTGTTTGGTTTTGAGGTGACGCACATGCTAGGTAACGAGCGTGTGGGCGTGCACCGTAGGAGTTGTGACTTGGTCTATTCCATGGAACTATGTAATTGAATTATCTATCATTACATTCTCCATGTATTAGAGAAATTGAACTACAAAATCATGTTAGAAATCAGGTTTAGACTATGTGTTGGCACTGTAGGGACCCACAGAGGTCGCATACATATTGAATGATCTGCTAAATTGTTGTTTTGTACTCAGTCATAGTTTTACTTGCATATCATATCTCAGTCTCTGTTGTTCCTTATTGATACATTATGTCATTTCTGTTTGGGCTGATTTTCATGATCATTGAGAGCCCGAGAGACTGGAGAGGTTGATGACTGAGTGAGACCGAGAGACTGATTGTGAGGATAATTATGCGATTAGGCTGCACGACGCATCATGTTTCACCGATTTATGCCATGATTGGCTTGTTATAGTGCTTGGGCTAAAGGAGCCCCTCCGGAGTCTGTACATACCCCCAATGAGCGCAGGTACCTACTAAGTGCGAGTGCCGAGTGCCGAGCAACTGAGAGGAATGAGAGACTATGAGGAATGAGTGACTGTGAGGCTGGAGTATATGGGAGGACTGAGTGACTGTTGTTCTGAGACTTTGCACTTGATTTCATTATTGTTGTACATCAACTGACATTTATCATTGTTATGTAACTTCTAAGAGATATTATATCTTGTTTTCAATTGAACTTAACATGAATTAACTGCTTTGGACTTAATCGTCGAATTGGAAAGCATGCATATCCTTCTATGTTGTAATTTCTGTAATTGAACTATATCCGTGAAGCTCGTCAGTACTTTTAGCTCTTTATTTAGTCTTGTTACTTATAGAGTTGGTTGTACTCACGCTACACCCTTCACTTCATGTGTAGATCCGGGTGTTTCCGGACATGGTGGGTGTTGAGTTCATTTCACAGCTTGATCGTTTTGGAGATTTCAAGGTAGCTGCCTGACATTCGCAGACCTTGTCTCTTCTTCCCTATCTTTCAGCTTTATGCATTTAGTTTTAGTCTTTCATAGATAGTATTTCTAGATTTGTGGTGTATAGACGCTCATGTACTCAGTGACACCCCGATGTTGGGAATTTTCGTATTGCACTTCTATCGAGGTTTTGAGAGTTTTGATGTTTTAAACCTGTGTTATTTATTTTTCAATTAAAAGTGTTGGAGGTATTTTTAAAGTGTCGGCTTGCCTAGTATTTTTAAAGTGTCGGCTTGACAAATAAAATATTGTATTTATACAAAATAAGACATTCAATCAAGTTTTAACGAGGTAAATATGAGATTTATTAAAGTAAAGCGTAATAACAGTTTTTCACCCAAATTACACGACAATAAGATAATGAGAAAGTTGAGGTATCAATTAGAGTAAAAATATAATTACCATTTAATTTAGTAAATCTCTGAATAAGATATAAGTTTTAATTTTGAAAAACACACAAGTGGAACAACTTGAAAATGCTTTCATTTACCTCTGCTAAATTCTCCATAACTTAACATATCACATAGGATGCATGACTCACACAAGAAGTCCATATTATTTTATTTTTAATATATTGACGGTTAATTAATTTAGTTTAAAATATAATGAAGAGATTTAAGAAACCATAATAACCGTCCTAGCATGAAATGCATCATGATAATCACAATCGGGATTAACCTTAATATCACAATAATAATCATATTTATTGCGGCGTGCAACCCGATCCCATACAATAAAAATCATATTTGTTACGGCGTGCAACCCGATCCCAACAATGATAATCATATCTAATGCGGCGTGCAACCCGATCCCATACAATGATAATCATTTCTCATTTTTCATTTTTCATTTCTGTTGCGGCGTGCAACCCGCTCCCCAATATAAATATTAACAAATCTGTTGCGGCGTGTAACCCGCTCCTCAAAATAAACATTAAACACATCTGTTGCGGCGTGCAACCCGCTCCTTAAGCAACACATATTAAGCAACCAATTTACAACCAACTACAGTATATTGCAAAATCTAGAGGAATAACGAGGCTACACAAAGAAGTCACAACTAATGGAAAAGGCTACACGATAGCTCACAAAATCAAATAGCAAGGAAATGAAAATCCATAAGCCAACACACAATTTATGAGAATCAATCAACAATTAAGGCATGTAGCAGATAAAGCATAAATTCAACAAGTGGTTACAGTCAACAATTGGCATTTAAGGTGATATTGACAACAAAGATGGAACATGTACTAACAATTTCAAGTAAAGCACGTACAAACAATTCTAGCAACAAAGGATATAGTCATGCAACGATAACTACAATTAATTACATGAAGGAAGCCTAACAGTCCAAACTGGTCAAATACCACATATAGGTCATGTACTCACTCGTCACCTCGCGTACACAAACTTCACATAACACGAATGACACAATCATCTCAAATCCTAAGAGGTGGTTTCCCCCGCACAAAGTTAGACAAGACACTTACCTTAACGAAGTTAGGCTGATATTCCAAAATAGCCTTTTTGCGTGAAACGACCTTCGGACGACTCCAATCTAGTCAAAATATTTTAGTAAAATAATAACAATTCATGGAAAATAATTCCGGATAATAATACGTTGATTTCTAATTTTTATTGTAAAAGTCAACCCCAGGGCCCACATATTGGAACCCGACAAAAATTCACGAAATCTGAACACTCATTCCGATACGAGTTCAACCATACCAATTTTATCAAATTCCGATAACAAATCGACCTCAAAATCTTGAATTTCCGTTTTTGAAGAGTTTTACAAAAATCCTAATTTCTTCCATTAAAACTCGAATTAAACAATGAATATAATCATAGATTTATTAAATATAACCACTTAAGGATATATAACACTTACCCAAGTCGAAGTCATGAAGAAATCCTCAAAATCGCCCAAGAACTGAGCTCCAAAAATCCCAAAACGAAAATGGAAATATGACCAAGTTCCATCCTTATGTTTCTGCCCAGTTTCGCTTCTGCGGAGGGAATTTGCACTTCTGCGAAGCCTCTTTTGCGAGACCAATATCGCTTTTGTGAAAGACCACTGCCAGCTGAAACCTTGCTCCTGCGGACACTAGCTCTGCTTTTGCGCAACTGCAGGTGCGACTGGAGTTGCGCTTCTGTGTTGCTACCTGCTTCTGTGCCTTCTTCACCCGCTTCTACGATCACGCAGGTGCGGGAAATTCTTTGCACCTGCGACCTATGTCCAGTCCCCCCTTCCAGTCACTTCCGCGAGCTCAACCTCGCTTCTGCGAGGTTGCTTCTGCGACCAAGACATCGCAGAAGCGATTGCACCAGCAGTCAAATTTCCAACAGCTCCAATTGTCCAAAACCCATTCTGTTAATACAATACGAACTTAGTCGAGGCTCAAACAATGTTGAAATTACGAATCGCTCCTCGAATCGAATTATGAGTTTATGAATTTTCCAAATACTATAATTTATGCAGAAACATATCAAATCAATCCGGAATGACTTCAAATTTTGTACACAAGCCATAAATCATGTAATGGAGCTATTCCAATTTCCAAAATCTAAATCCGACCCCGTTATCAACAAATCAACATTTGGCCAAAGCTATAAATATTTTAAAACTTCAACTTTTCCAATTTTCGCCAAAATGCGCCGAATTGTCCTACGGACTTCCAAATCCAAATCCGGGCATATGCCTAAGTCCGAAATTACCATACGAAGCTATTGAAATCATAAAATTCTATTCCAGAGTCGTTTGCTCAAAAGTCAAGTCTCCGGTCAACTCTTTTCTTTTAAGCTTCTTAAAAAAGAATTGTTCTCCCAATTTTATCCCGAATCATCCGAAAACCAAACTCAACCACACACGCAATTCATAATACGTATTACGAAGCTGCTCGAGATCCTAAGCCCACTGAACGGGACGCTAATTCTCAAAATGACAAGTGGGGTCGTTACACTGTAAAAGCTAGCTTGTCAAAGTTATACTTATGGCCTCAAATAAAAAAGATTCAACTGACAAGAAATATAAATAAAAACAGATCCGGTATTCAGTGTCTTCTTGCTTTGTGTCAGAAATGAAAAACAACATCCAATAAAAGATGATTTGGTTCTTCTTGAACACTTGGTTATCAATCCCAATGGTAATAATATTGCATTTAATAATAGAAATAATTTTATCATTAGATTAAAGCAAAATTTGTGCAAATCGCATGATATAATTAAAAAAAATATCTTAGCTAGCAGAAATGAATATGTTGATCAACTAAATAAAAGGTTGATTGCAAAATTTTATAGTAAAAACAAAATATTTTTCTATTTTTGACTCTGATACCAATAATTATTACCAAGAAGAATACTTTAATACCAAATGGCCTTCCACCATACATGTTTGTTGTCAAGTTTATTATTTCTTACGTATGTTAGTGTCACCATTTATATAATAGACTAAGTTAAACTTGATATTACATTGTATATAGGTTGATTTAGAAGAAAAATATGCCCATCATGCTACTGAAAAACTTAGATACGCCGAATAGCTTATGTAATAGCACACATATGGTATATAGAAGTTTTGACAATAACATCATACATGCAAAAATCATGATACTGGTCAATGTGCTTCTAAGTATATTCTTATCCCTGAATTCAACTTTCGTCTTTCGAAACTAAGGAATATCCTTTTAAATTTGTGTGAAAATAATTTGTAATATGTTTATGTTTTGTAAATATAATAAATAAAGCACAAGGACAAACATTCTAAATATTGGACTATATTTACCGCAATATATTTTCTTGCACGAACAACTGTATGTTTCACTTTCAAGAGAGATATCAAGATCGACAACAAGAGTTTTGGTTAAGGCAGAGAAACCAAAGAATTAAGAGGAAACATACACAAACAAATATTGTCCACAAATAAGTGTTCGTTAAGATACCATCATATTAAATATTTTAAAACTATAATACACAATTATACAACTAACATGACAAAACTGATCATTTGTGTAAGTTTTAATGATGTCCTTTTATTTTTAAATTCAAGTATTATGCTAATGTAATAATATTTTTCGGCATTTAGACGATTGTTGTATTATTAGACATAATATTTCTCTCATTAATTAACTTTTATTATTCCTTCATATAAATAAATGTTCAAATCATCATGTGCCATTATTACATGCAACGCGCGTTTATAGATACCAATCTACTTAAAAATGGATAACCAATGGGTTTAATTTTTACATTTGCAAGAACTCAAACTAAGGATTTCTTAAGTTTCAGAAACTAGGAATTCTCCCGAAAGTGATCATATTCAAGAAGCCATAGATAATATGAACATTCATATTATTCGTCAGTTAATCCATTTTCTATCCATATTAAATATGGGTCGAATTGAATATTTTATTAATTTTTTATCCACCCATATCTGATCCGACCTATCCGTTTTCCACCCCTTGTCAGGATGGATTTCATCACATTCGGCACACAATGTATCATAAAGTTTAATTACTTCAAGCAACTTTTATTTAAAGAACAACACAATATTAGATCTACATAAACTATGTCACGACCCAAAATCCACTATAGGCCGTGATGGCGCCTAACACCATCGTCAGGCAAGCCAACGGTGATTGATAAACTTAATTACTCATTTTTATTACTTGAAATCATAATTCCCATTAATTAAATAGTATTAAATGAAGATTCCGGGGTGAAATGATAATAATTATGTGAACTACCACACTAAACATCAAGTAGGAACCCCCAAAATTCGGTGTCACAAGTGCATGAGCATCAACTAAGAAATATAATAGAATACAACATATATTTGGAATATAAGTTAGACAAGAGAATATAAATAACACTCCAAGTCCAGTTCATAATCCACTGCACTTTAATTCTTGAACCCTCTAGGACCGTTGTTGAGAGTCACCCACTCTGACCTGGTCCCGAACATAACCAAACTCCAACACTCTGCTACCACATTAACACCCATTCAAAGAAGCAACCAGCTAGATTCTTTTCCTTGTACATCACATCCATAAGAAGTATAAACTCTGAGTCTTCCCAAAACCTGCACCTGAATCGATAAGGCAAAGTATAGCACACATTCATCAAGTTCCTTGCTCAAATTACCCCTGATATTTTCTTTTCTTAGTCATAAATAATCCATCAGTTCACCGATAACCAGAAACCGCACAAGCAGACAACCACGCGATCCAATCGTAGACGGTGGGCTCCCCCACATAGCTTTAAGCTACCATCATATAATGTAGAGCCCACAACGATTCCTCCTTCTTAATTATTATGATCTCGCACCGTTAACCCGCCAAATTTCTCGAAATCTTTTGTTAAGCTTTTCATGAAACATTCCGAATTATCAGCCACAATCACACACTCGAACTTTTGTTGGGTAGTAAGTAGAACTCTTCATAGAAACCTCATCAAAATCACGCAACCGCTAACCTGTTCACATGAGATAACCCACCTGTGGGATTCCATACTGACAACTTCCAACGATACTACATTGGGTACCATTACTACGAATTCAGTAGACCCTCCTGAGCCCATACTCGTCCACCAACTGTACAAGTCTGTTCACTCCCCATTGACATCGACTGAAAGTCCGACAATACGCTCCAAACCCGAAGTCATGTTGCATCCCAAAACGATAATCCAGTTTTCACACCCCTCTTCATTTCAAGCAAACTTCTCTCGGCCATATTCAATCTTCCTCAGTACAGTAGCCTCCATCTTAAATAGAAATTCATGGACCTAGTCACTTCCCACCACGATTCCCCAAATTGCTCTAAACGTTTCTCAAAGAATGTGGCTATCCTACCACAAAATCCACATGCTACTCTGCCACTCTCACTTCGGTTCTCCTTTAAGCAACTTCTCGACCTCTGCTTTTCATAATTGACCTGCTAGTAATTCAACCACGGTGAGAGACCTCCCGCCATGTCCTTCCTTATACTTCGCTGCCCAAATGTTGCCTCAAATCAAATCCATCCCGGTAGCACCTGAACTAATGAATTTCTACCAACTCTAAACCTCCTAGAAGATCATCTTTTCGATACATCACATTAGAAATACCAATTTGATTCTGAAATCGCTACACTCTGCTATCTCCGACAACCGCTTCTCAAGCACTATTTCACAACACCCTGCCCCGAAGGCAAATTGAAGAAGACCATAACACCGGTGAACCTTAATGCACTCAAACAAGTACGATGACACCACATATGATGATTTTGGACTTGGGCATATGTTCGGATCGGGTTTTGGATAACCCGAGAATATTTCGGCACCTATTGTGGAAGTTAGCATTTTGGAAAACTTTCATCATATTTGGGTTGAAGTGCATTTCAATTTTATCGATGTCCGTTTGGGATTCTGAGTCTGAGAATAGCTCCGTATGGTGATTATGGTATTGAGAGCGTGTCTGTAAATGGATTTGGAGGCCCGTAGGTCATTTTGGAGTCGTTTGGCAAAAGTTAGAAATTTGAAGGTTTTTGAGAAATTTGACCGGAAGTAGACTTTTTGTTATCGGGGTCGGAATCCAATTCCGAAAGTTGGAGAAGGTATGTAATGTCAAATGTGACTTGTGTGCAAAATGTGAGGTCAATCGGGCATGATTTGATAGGTTTCGGCATCGGTTATGGAAGTTTGAATTTTCAAGTTCAATGAATTCGAATTGAGGTGTGATTCATCGTTTTGATATTTTTTTATGTGTTTTGAGGCCTCGAGTAGGTCCGTGTCATATTATGGGACTTGTTGGTATGTTTGGACGGGGTCTTGGGGGCCTCGGATGTGTTCCGGGTGGGCTACGGGTCATTTTTCTCCTACTTTGAACTGTTGAATCTATCATCTGGTTTTCTTTCATTGCGTTCGTGTCCTTGCACTCGCGTTCGCGTAATGTTGTTTTGGAGGGTGGAATATTTCCTCTTTGTGTTCGCATCTACCCTCTCGCATTCGCGAAGTTCTGCCACCTACTTCTTCGCGTTCGCATTCCATATGTCGCGTTCGCGAAGTGCAAACCAAGCCCCGGGCACTGGTGATCATTTTCCTCATTCGCGTTCGCGTGTCTCTTATGCGTTCGCGTAAGTGTTGTCCCTTTTTCACCGTGTTCGCTTCCCGTTTCTCGCGTTCGCGAAGGGTATTCTAGGCAGCTTTTGTTTTCTTCTTTGCGAACGCGATAGTTCTTCCGCATTCGCGATGCATAAAAGACCTGACTTTGACTTCATTTTAACATTTCCAAGCTCGGATTGAGGCAATTCTTGGAGCAATTTTTATCTTGTGGACTAGGGTAAGTGTTCTCTACTCCTTTTTTAGCTTATATCACGAATCTACCCTCGTTTTTGGTAATTGGATTATGAATTTTATAGAGGAAATTGGAGGTTTTGGCCTAAAGTTCATAATATGAAGTTTTGAGTTTTGAACATGAATTGGAGTCGGATTTGAGTGAAACTAATATGGTTAGACTCGTACTTGAATAGGTGGCCGTATTTTGTGAAATTTGTCGGGTTCCAAGGTGCGGGCCCGGGGGTCGACTTTTGGATCGATTTTTAGACATTGTTAAAAATTGAGGATTTATGATCCGGAATAGTCTCGTACGAGTTTTATTTGTGCTTTGAAGTTATTGTGATGAGATTTGAGCCGCCCAGAGGTCATATCACCCGAGGAGTTCATTTTTGAGTATCGGTTTGCCTTCTTTGAGGTAAGTGTTTTGCCTAACTTTGTTGAGAGAATTTTTCCTACTATTTGACATTGTTTGCTACATGCGAGGGTGATACATATATGAGGTGACGAGCATATATTCATGTGCCAGGGTAACCATGCTCAGGGGTAAATTATGTTATAAATTGTGTCTTGTAGAATCACGTGATCTTCTTGCCTCATGCCTTACTTAGCTCCTAGATACTAAGAATATAGTATTAAATATTAGAAACTAAGACTTCGCTTATTATAACTTGATCAAATTTGATGGAAATTCTGAGAATACATTGGTGTGTTTAATTCGGTCATCAATATGCATAATCATTAATACATTGCTACAGCGGATATTCTTGAGATACCAGATTCTATACTTGTGTTGTAAATCATTTGTGAAATTTGTTGGAATACTTGAATAATAAGGTTCTTGTGGGTTTATTGAACTATTGTTGGCTTGGAAAGTTGTGATTGGGATTCATTTGAAATATCCATTTAAACACTCTCCTTGACGTTATTTATGCTTCTTGCCTTGTTTGTGATTGATATACATATGCTTGGTAAGGGAGAGTGTAAAGCACGAAGGGTGATGTCGTGACTTTGTTTATACATTATCATGTGAGGGAGAGTGTAAAGCACGAAGGGTGACATTGTGCCTTTGTTTATACATTATCATGTGAGGGAGAGTGTAAAGCACGAAGGGTGATACCGTGCCATATTATTGAGAGTAAAAGCACGAAGGATGATGCCGTACCATATTATTGAGAGTAAAAGCACGAAGGGTGATGTCGTGACATATCATTGTGAGTAAAAGCACGAAGGGTGATGTCGTGCCATATTATATGAGTAAAAGCATGAAGGGTGATACCGTGCAATTGTATTTATATTATTACGCTTTCATTTTATGGTGAGTTGATGGCACGAAGGGTGTTTTCGTGCAAGTGAGGATGAGAGACATGCATTATGTTGTGATATTTCTTTCTTGCAGATACCTTCATGTCTTTACCTGGAATTGTTATTGTCGTGTTCATGGTTCTTATGTGATATGTTGTTACTGTTCTGTCTTTATCCTCTATCACCTTTATTGTCGTACTATCATGCCTTCTAGTTGTTTAAACTTGCTAATATCATGCCTATTTCCTGTTGTTATGATTTCATCCATGTCATCTATTTTGTTTCACTTAAGTGTAGGTCTTCTTCCATACTAGTCGTTCATGTCCCTACTTGCTAA
>AWOL01S0059974.1:0-40642 GCA_000715115.1 Nicotiana otophora
GTATTACAGAGTCTATAGTCAAGTGAAGGAAAAGACGAGAGGTGCAAGGCCTTGAGACGACAAAATAGTATAGGCCATAAAGTCGTATCCTCATTTCGAGAAATAAGTTTGTGACTCCAACGCGACTACCAGAAAGAAAAAGTTAGACGCCAGAGTAATAGAAATTAGTACGGGCTGGTGAACAAGATAAACTAAACATGAATTAGGGACTAAATGATTTGATAATGGTCGACATCATGAGAATTTCAGATTGCGTTCTAGCGATAATAGAATGGACAGCAGAAGAAGATTCATGAGAAATTCAGAGAATGGTCATTCAGGAAGACGCCTCCCTAAAGCAAGCAATGTGAGCAAAGTTAAGCTTAAGGGACTGTATGTGCCAGTTGCACTACGTGTCACCATCGCGAGTAAGGAATTTTGTTATCCTTGGTATAGAAGGATTACCGCAAGGCGAGTAAGGGTCATCGATGATGTGAAAGGACGCAAAAGATGAAGAGGTAAAACATCTATAGGTAGGTCGTTGTATTTCTAACTCTTAGTACTCCCATAAAGGGGAGAATATGAAGTGATGTGGCATTAAAGTCAAAATTAAGTAGTTTTAGTAACTACGGAATGCTAAAGGGAGAATGCGATAAAAATGAGAAAGGGATGAGATTGCACTCATTCAAATCCTACATACATGCAACGATTACGGGACATTATGCAAACATGACGTCAAGGAGAGGAAGTGAGGATTCCTTCCCGAGATGTTATTAATAGATAATGAGCAAGTGCAGGACGTAAGTTAAGATAAAGGAAATGACCCAAGAAAGATTACGCGGAATATTGATATGAGAATGGGCTAACAACTAGTTAGTAGTTGATTCAGGAAGGGCCTATTTATGGCCAGACATGAGGATACAGACAAATCAACAGATCGTGCAAGATAAACATAGTAAAACCTAATATAGTGAATTTAGCCTCGAAGTTATGACATCGTGATCCTTGAGAAATATTCAGCTAGGTGTTGGGGTAGTTAAAGGTACTGCATGAGTGTTAAATAAAAGAGAGTGGCACTGGGAAGACAGTCAAAATATCAGTTCAGAAGCAACCCTACAAGCATAAGGGCGTAGAGGTAAGTAACTATGGATAATTATAGGCGACGAAGGACATCAAAATTTTTATTGGGTATACGATGTAATAAGCTCGCAGCTTTACAAGAATCAGAGGGCCTTCCCTAAGTACTATAACAAAAGAGTAGCTGAGGAAATAAGGAAGAAGGCTTCAACCTAAGCACAGTGACCTAAAGAGGAAATGGTCTTGTAACAACAGTCTCACAACAATATTGTATGCACCCCATAAGAAAGTGGCACCTATCGTGGCTAATGAGCGGGAAATGAAACTAGAAGTAATATTCGAGACCATATGAATTGCACAAAATTCCGACATGCATGGAACTAAGATAAGCTAAGTATGCACACAACAAAAGGCAGAACGACCAGGAGAAGTAATAGCTTATGTTTAAAGAAAGATAAGAAGAAACAAAAGGAATTATTCGATCAATGATCAAGACTTAGTTATATTATGAATGCACTTAAGATTTCAGAGTATTATCCATGCAGCATATATGTTGACAATCATACAGCCGTAGAAGACTCCGTAATAAGTTAAAAGAAAAAAACAATTGAGTCCAGGTAATAGACAAAGTATTGAATTGTTAAATAATGGTATCACGGATATTGCAGAGCGTCCATGAAAGTCTAAAGTACTAACTAATACCATGAGCTGTAGATTGGAAGATAGCTTAAGCCTAAAAGTTGATCAGAAGGAAGAAGAAAGTAAAGAGTTACATCAACGAAGTAAATCAGGAGTCTGATTATTGGACCCCGAAAATTATAGACCTCGTGATTGAGAATATTGCAGGATCACTCTTAATATCAAAGGTACAAGAGGGATAGTACAACAACTATATTCTATAATGGCTCTCAGGAAAGCTAGTTAGAAGAGTAGCAGCCTCATAAGAAGTCAGTATGAAGCTCTCATCGGATTGTGCATGTACCAGAGGTGCAAGTATTATAATAAAGCTTAACATTGAGGATGTGAATTATACCTGTGTGGAAGGAAGGCTATGAAAGAGAGAGAAGAATGTGCGGCGATATTTTAAGGTAAGTAAGGTAAAGGTCAACAACGTAAGAGATATTCAAGTGCAGAAGGTTGTGAATAGTCCATACTTCAGATAGAAGGCTAGAAGCACTGGGATTCAATATCCAGGAATGATAGCAGCGTCGTTAGTGGCATATCTTCCAACCTATGTTTATTTTTAATATCGAGAGGTCCAAAAAGAGTAAAGAAGAGTTTGAGACGATGTGATGTCTCGCTTGATGTTCCAAAATAATATAAGACAATCTATGGTGCAAGGAAGTTGAAGGAAGGTGGTGAAATATATAAATAGATATGTGTAGGTCACAAGCTAAAGTATAGTAAAGCGACAAGGTTTTAAGAAGACAAGAGTAAGGATAGGAAAGGGAGAGTGAGAAGGTGACGAGAGTGGATAATTCCTCAGGATTAAGCCCAGGAAAACAAGAAGAGTTGAGGGTTTCTATAAGTTATACAAAGCTCAGTATAGTCTGAATCAACTCAAAGGAGTCTAAGATTAATGGCATTTAGAAGAGATGGAATGCTGCCCTGATAGTATAATGAGGGTGTAATTATGATAAATAAAGGATGATGTTTGGGCCTTCGATTGAGTAACGATTTGAAGAGGATATCACGAATTGCACGGGATTAAAATACCCACGTAAATGAATTACATTGGGATGCTACAAAATATGGTTATTGAAGTAATATATCGCCGCTAAGTGGATCAGGAAAATCACTTCAAATATTCCTCGATGCAACGTAAGCCCTAGTGGCAAAGTATTACGTAATAAGTTTCAAGTCATCAGTGGTATATTGTAGATCAATATTGAGGTGAATCAACAATGGATGGACACAAGTCACAAAGTATGAGATTAGATTAGGCCATCATTCTTAAGATGAACAGTAATGAGGAAGCATTAAAGGACTTAGATTTGTACAAATGGGATAAACAACGAAAGTAACCTGGAGTTCGATAGATGACCTCAGTAACTATAAATCGAGGTAAGAGTTATGGTATAGTATGAACTACTTAGATGCAATAAAGTCATGCGGATAGATAATCGGCCCTATGAAATAAGATATAGCAATATTAGTAAGTTCAACAAAGTATCGAGCAAAGAAATTCAGTATACCAATAGATGCCGAGAGAGACATCTTATCAAGCTCTGTATATGCTTACAAAGTGAGGCCTAGAGATTGGCTACAAATTGGAGGAAAAAGGCGAGAAGAGTCGCATAGGTGCACATACAAGGAAAAAGTCGTACCGGCTGCATGACAGAAGGTAGCAAGAGTTACGAGATTGGAAGAATTCCGACCACAGACTGTGTTGTGAAAAAGAGGCCTAAAGGGGGGAATGCCCTGGCCATTGGATATTTTCACAGAACAGTTGCCTAAATGGTAAGAAGAGTACTAAATTATTCGCAGGAGCTATGGGTTATGAGAATGATAAGTGCATCAGTCGACATTCGAGGACGAATGTTCCAAAGGGGGGAATGATGTTACATCCCGCATTTTCGTATGTTAAAGTTTTGTCATAAGTTAATCGACGTAAAATTTGGAAATGAGGTTATTTTGAAACTATAGGCATTATGCTATTTCAAACAAGTGATGAGTAAATTCGTGAAGGTGAGAGGGTAAGCAAATCGAAGAAAATGAATTTCGTCGAAGTTTGACATTTTGTGATAAAATACGGCCCGAGCTAAAATACCCGATATTTATGGACTAGTACCATACAAGGTACCACATGGTCATGATAGTAAGGTGTATAACGTGTATTAAAAGTAAGTAGTATTTTAAGTAATTCGAGATAATTCTTAATTATGTGGATAATTAAGTAATTAGTGAAAGATTAACTAATTAATTAGTTGAGTGGGATAAGGATAATTGGTTTTTCACGTGGCAGCCCTTTTTTTATTTAGTGACTCTTATGTTATAATGGAAATGTGGCAAAATTGAGTAAAATTATAAGGCCTAGTCATTAGTATGTGGGGCCCACTCCATTTAAGGCATAAAACCTTCTAAGTCAAAGAGGTCTTATAGCAAAGCGTTAGACAACGTTCAGCAAAGATTCAATCAAATTCCATATCATCTTAGCAATGTGAGTTGCTTCAATATTTCCTTCAAAACATGAGATTGTCACCTTCAGAACATATATCAATTTAAAGAAAGATTTGGTAGGTTAAGAGAGATAGATATATCAGTTTCAGACCAGATTTCATGTTGTCTTAAGAACGTGAGATTTGGCAAATTCTAAGGGAGTACGGTGCAATCTTTCTCAAGAATATCATACATATTTTTCCCTACCTCGATCCGATGTTACATGTTTCGTCGCAAAAGACGTGTGTTAAATTAATTATTAAGAGAATCGGTCCAGGTATGTTAAGGCTATCCCTTCTTTCTTTTTGGCATGATCCAAATAATAAAATGAAACGAGCAAAATACGCAACTTTCATAAATGACTCTATTCATAGAAATACAAGGGGTGTCTATATTTTTTATTCCCCACGTGAATTATTATTATATCTTCTGTTCGTGGGTCTCAGAAAAATACCTATTTGATAAAGTGTATCCGAAAGGCAAATTGATTTTTATGACATTTCGAAAAATCCTATTAACGTAATTCTTATGCATTTCATGCATTTATACATGTACATTGACCCATGACCATGTGGTGTTATATACGCGTATATTATATGTATATGAGATATGGGAAAAGGTTATGTCGTTATATACGCACCACCACCTGATTAGCTAGTATACGTTGACGATTTGCCCACAGTGGCCGTAATGGTATAATGGGATGCCCTTATAGGCTTGATGATGTTATGAACACATATACCTATGCATGGTATGACATTTATACGTATATGCATGACATTATAAAAATGAAATGATTCACAAAACTATGCAGACGTACATGTCGAGTCTTTTACTCCATGTTTCTCTCATGTCTATTATTTATTGATTTTCATTCCTTACATACTCGGTATATTATTTGTACGGATGTCCCTTTTGCCTGGAGATGCTGTGTTGCATGCCCGCAGGTCTCGATAGACAGGTCGAGAGTCCTCCAAGTAGGCGATCAGCTCAGCGGAAGATGTTGGTGCACTCCATTTTCTCCGGAGTTGCTTGTTTGGTCAGTATGATTTAGATGTGTATTGTTTTGTATGGAGGAGATTTGTCCCGACCTTTATAACAATTATGTATTCTTAGAGGCTTGTAAATAGATGTCATGTATATGAAAGGTTGTATGACCTTGTTAGCCTATGTTCAGTGTACGGGTGACCGCTTTGGGTCTTATAGGCCAGTATATCACATGCATAAGTTTATTACCTCATGCTTTACTATGGTTTATTTACCTATGATAGAATGATACGAAAGATATGTTATGTTGGTACTTGGTTGAGTAAGGTACCGGGTGCCCGTCACGGCCCATCGGTTTGGGTCGTGACAAAAGTGGTATCAGAGCATTTCTGTTCTAGGGAGTCTACATGTCGTGTCTAGTAGAGTCTTGTTTATGGGTGTGTTGTGCACCACACTTATAAGCAGGAGGCTACAGGGCATTTAGGATTGTCACTCTTTCTTTTTACTCTAGATCGTGTGGTAGAGCTCAGTTGTAAGAACTCAATTTCCTAAACTCTATCTTATTCATAATACGACTATGCCTACATCCAGAAAGACTGTTGGTAAGAGATATAGCTGTGGAAGAGTTGAGTCAGAGGTACTCGATTTTGCATCATGCTTATGATGAGTAAATGTAAGGTCTCCAGTAGAATATGTGGATACTAAGACGTGCAAGCTTCTTGATAAGGAGCCTTAAGGCAAGAATATGTATCTTGTTTAAGTTGTACATTGTCATTTATGGGGAAGAGTATTGCAAGAATAAATGGTGTATTGATTGTTTATGATTTTGATGTGTGTTTCTATTGCTGGTTGGTACGTCCTATTCTTTGGGAAGAAACCATTTATGTTTAAAGTTCCCATTACAAATGGATTTGAAGTATATGATTTCTGAAATATTTTGTATGTTGATATTTGATGGTGGTCCTTGAAAATAAAAAAGGTAAAAGTGTGGAACATGAAATACGGCCACCGTGCCAGGAATAAACAATCTTGTGAATGGCCAAATGAGCCAAGGAAATATTGTTGGTGTGAGTGACTGGAAATACTAATGAGGATTTATACAATGTGAAAGAGGTTAATGAGTACAATTGTATTTATGTTACCTTTGTATGCAAATCAAATAATAAAAATATTTTTGGGAGTATCATTAGCAAAATCGGGGAACGGTGGGTCATAAGGCCCACACCTTGAACTACACGTGCCGGTGGAGGGGTGGATTGTGATTATTCCCCTTATTTAGGATGAAATTAAAATATTGGTAAAATTGTGATTATTTCCCTTAATTGGGATAAAACTGGTAATAGCTGTGAATTGGAAAAGTCAACCCACACGACATATGTAGGAAGGCGACCTAGCTGATCGGGTGGAGATCGGACGCCATGTTGCGCACATGGTGGTACTACTCTTGGTAACAACTTTCTTTCGCATCACATCTCAAACCACATTGTTGGTAGGGAGATGTCTTAGCCGATCAGGCGTGATCGGACTCCATGCTAACAAAGATGGTGGTATATCAGTGCTAATGATCTCCAAACCAAAAATATATATTATTTTTGTATTTTGAAAATTATTATGTTTCAATTGGGAATTTGGATATAGTTGATTGTGACTTGTTGTTTATATGGTTGTTTTCCTTTTCTTATATGGTCATTCTATTTTGAAAGAGGACTTTTAACTTTACATACTAGTACTATTTGACAGTACTAACGTCCCTTTTGCCGGGGACGCTGCATCATTAATGAATGCAGGTGGTTCAACAGCAGGCGGCATTGATCTGTGATAGCGGTACAGTCTCTTCAGCTGACTTGCTAATCCCCTTCATTTCAGGGTGATGTATCTTTTTTTTCTCATGTACTGTGTTTTGAGGTATAGCCGGGGCCTTGTTCCCCGTATTTCCATATTACTCTTCAGTTGTACTTAGAGTCTCCATAGATAGGTTGTGGGTGGTGTTTGATGTTGGGAATTGAATTCAAACTGTTGGTATTTGGCAACATGTTTTTCATTAAATCTATAAACTCGTACTATTTTGGAAATATTGAATGATGCTATTAATGGGAATGAAATGGAAGTGGTTAATGAAATCTTTTCAGTATTGGATTAACGGAGTACATATCCTCTTTATTCAGGGATGAATTTGGGTAGAATGAAATCTAACAGGCTTGCTCAGCCGGGTTTACTCGTTTGAGCGCTGGTCGCGCACCCCGAGTTTGGGGCATGATAGTGTTCTCCCGAAGTACTACTCATCTATTCAAGCTAATCTAGCGCCTATATTCCCATGAAATTAGGATGAACAAGAACGCATTAATAATTCCCATATAGTAACCAAGCAAGGCAATTAGGTATATCCCTATCCTAACCGCAAATTTGTTCCCGATACTCAGGTTCAAGTTCTCGCTCTACTCAATCTTATATGCAATCTAGAATTCCCTCTCCCGAGTTCAATCCTAGATTCATAGATAGTATTTAATTAGTGATCAAGTAACCAAATAACTAAGCGCAAGGTTGAATAAATCAATCAATATGATAAAATAATAAGAATAATTCAAGCTTCAAACCACCACGTTTATGTAGCACCCATAACTCTAGAACTAATGAACTTTAATGTTAAAGAAAGAGAAGATGAAGAAAACTGAGAATACTTGCTCCCGAGTGTTTCGTTCGTGTATTTTCCTCTCAAAGTGGTGTCTCCCCCTCCAAAATAGGTTCATACGAGTTGGGGGCATCTTGGGTCGAAATAAGCTTGTCCCGGGCGAAGTAGGACACTTTCCGTCACCCAGTGCCCTTCTTAAAGTTGGGCCACAGGTAGCGCCACATGCTAGCTTGGGCGCTACACTGTCCACTTTTCTCTTTTCATTCTCTTTTTGCTGCAAATCGCACACTTTCATCCCACATTTCCTCAGAGTGACTCCTACACATAGAAATACCACGAATTAGAATAAATCATTACATTCCACATCCTAATTAGAATAAATCATTACCTGAGTCCCCAATCCCTTTTGTAAGGACCTCCAGATATTAGCTGTAAATTGAGTTCCTCTATCCGAGATAATAGATACAGGGACACCATGCAGTCGTACTACCTCCTTAATGTAAATCCTTGCATAATCCTCTGCGGAATATGTGGTCCTAACAGGCAGAAAATGGGCTAATTTTGTAAACCTATCAACAATCACCCATATAGAATCGAACTTACCCTGGGTACGAGGTAAGCCTACGATGAAATCCATATTGATTACTTCCCATTTCCAAGTTGGAATCTCCATAGCCTGCAATAATCCACCGGGTTTTTGATGCTCAATCTTGAACTACTGACAGCTAGGGCACTGAGCAACAAACTCCGCTATATCCCTTTTCATTCCGTCCCACCAATATACTTCCTTGATATCATGATACATCTTTGTTGCTCCTGGATGGATAGAATAACGAGAATAGTGAGTTTCTCCCATAACCTGCCGACGAAACCCTGCAACATTAGGGACACATAATCGTCCTCGATATTTGAGGACCCCATCTTCTGTAATCTCAAATGGTGTCTTTTCCTTCTGAGGGGTGGTGTCCTTATGATGAACTAACATAGGATCCTCGTACTAGCGTTCATTCACTTCAGTTACTAAAGAGGATGTTACCGTATCCTGAATAGTAATTCCATTTTCACCTAAGTCCAGTAACCGAACTCCAAGACTAGCTAACTGATGAATCTCATGGGCTATTCCCCTCTTTTCTGGTTGTAAATATGACAGGCCACCCATAGGGCTGAGCGCATCGGCTACCACGTTCGCCTTCCCCGGATGGTATAAAATATCAACGTCATAATCTTTAACTAGCTCCAACCATCTCATTTGACGTAAATTCAATTCCTTTTGCTTGAAGATATACTGGAGGCTCTTATGATCCTTATAGATATCAACATGAATGCCATAAAAGTAGTGCCTCCACATCTTTAGTGCATGAATTACTGTGGCTAATTCTAAATCGGGGTTCGGGTAATTCTTCTCGTGCTTTCTTAGTTGTCTAGAAGCATAAGCTACAACCTTAATGTTGCATCAGTACACAACCCAATCCAACGCCCGAAGCGTCACAATAGATAACATAACCATCGGTCCCTTCTAGGAGTGTTAGAACCGGTGCTGGAGTTAATCTGTCCGTAAATGCTTGAAAACTCCGTTTGCAAGCATCGGTCCATAACTTTGCTCCCTTCTGAGTCAACTTTGTCAAAGGTGCTGAAAGGGAAGAAAATCCCTCTACAAATCTCCTATAATAACCTGCCAAACCGAGAAAGCTACGAACCTCCGTCAGTGTCGTGGGTCTAGGCCAAGTCTTTACTGCCTCAATCTTTTGTGTATCAACCCGAATACCTTCACCCGAAATGATAAGCCCAAGGAAAGCTATAGAGTTCAACCAGAATTCACATTTAGAAAATTTTGCATATAACTTCCCTTTTTGTAGAACTCTGAGCACAGTAGGCAAATGATCTGCATGCTCAGTCTCTGAAGGGGAATACACCAATATATCATCAATAAATACGATTACGAACATATCTAGAAAGGGTTTGAAGATACGATTCATCAAATCCATGAATACTGCTGGGGCATTAGTCAAACCGAATGACATGACACGAAACTCAAAGTGCCCGTATCTGGTCCTGAATGCTGTTTTAGGAATATCCTTCTCCTTAACCCTTATCTGATGGTACCCGGACCTCAAGTCTATTTTTGAGAAACACTTGGCACCTTGAAGCTGATCAAATAAATCATCAATCATCGGGAGCGGTTACTTACTCTTGATCGTCACCTTATTCAACTGTCTATAATCAATGCACATTCGTAAGGAACCATCTTTCTTCCTCACAAATAACACAGGTACTCCCCACGGTGATGTACTAGGTCTGATAAAGCCTTTTTCAAGAAAGTCCTTTAGTTGTTCCTTCAACTCTTTCAGCTCTACGGGGGCCATTCTATAGGGGGGAATAGATATTGGTTGAGTATCTGGTAGTAGGTCAATAGCAAACTCAATTTCTCGCTCTGGCGGAAGACCCGGAAGCTCATCGGGAAAAATATCGGAAAACTCATTAACCACAGGAATAGATTGAATGGTTGGTGACTCTACTTTCACATCCTAAACCCGAACTAAGTGATAAATATATCCCATTCTGATCATCTTCCTTGCCGTGAGATAGGAAATAAATCTACCTCTCGGCGACGCTGTATTACCTTTCCACTCCAAAACAGGCTCCCCTTGAAATTGAAATCGGACCATCTTTGATCTACAATCAACGTTGGCATGACAAGAAGCCAACCAATCCATACCCATTATAACATCAAATTCTACCATATCTATCTCGATTAGGTTCGCTACGGTAGATCGACTATGAACTACTATGATACAACCTCTATATACTCGCTTAGCTATCACTGAGTCCCCAACAGGTGTAGATACCTTAAAAGGTTTAACCAATTCAGGTTTTATTCCATACTTACTAGAAACCAATGGAGTAACATATGATAAGGTGGAACCTTGGTCAATCAGTGCATATACATCATATGAGGAGACTGATAATATACCTGTAATAACATCGGGTGATGATTCTTGATCCTGTCGTCTTGCTAACGTGTAAATGCGGTTTGGAGGACTACTGGAGCTAGATGCTCTGCCTCTGCCTCTACCACGACCCATTGGTGCTTGTGAACCTTGTGAACTGAGCTATGCATGCATCACCTCTCGTTGGACAATCCCTCATAATATGGCCTGGATAACCACAAGTATAACAAATACCTAGCCCCATACGGCATTTCCCGACATGCTGCTTACCACATTGAGCACATCGCGGCAAGGGCGGCCTTATCTGACTTGACTTACCGCTATACTAAGAACTTGAGGCCCTAGAATTCTGACCAGGCCCTGAATATGTGGAACAATCAAATCTCCTACCTCCAAACTGAGGGGGGCGCTAGCCGATGGTTGGGCTGGATACCTCGGGTATTGTGGTCTCTGACCACCTCGAAACACACTAGAAGGACCCGAAGACTTTTCTCTCTTATTCTGGGCCCTATCATGCTCACGGTCGGCCCTCTGCTTCTACTTACACTCCTCTACACCCTGAGCGTATGCCTGAATACCAGAAAAATCCATATCTGCCTTAAGTGAGACTGACATACAATCGTTAAGCAAGTGCGGCTCTAAACCCATCACGAATCGGTGAACCCGATCCTCCATTTTAGACACAATAGTGGGATACCTAGCCAACGAGTCAAACTGAAGACTGTGCTCCCGAACACTCATGTTAACCTGCCGAAGGGTCAAGAATTTATCAACTTTGGCCCGTTCGAGCTCTGGTGGCAGATAATGATGAAGAAAAGCCTCTGTAAACTCCTGCCAAACTGCTGGAGGGGCATCTTCACCTCTGGACAACTCCCAAGACTCGTACCAATTAACTGCAACATCCTAAAGTCTATAGGAAGCTATCTCGACTGACTCAATCGCAATGGCTGAAGAGCTGGTAGTACAGGGGCGGACGCTGGAGTTGGTGCCCATTGGAGCTCTTCTGGATAGGGCGGTGTATGTGAAGTCTGAGATAGAATCTCACTATGAGACTCTCCCCGAACCCTGGTAACTCGTGGCGCTCGACTAGTAGTCTCACCCACCACGGAATGGCCCTTGTGGGCGGCTGTATTCTTCGAAGGCATTGTTGAAAACGTAACATATGGTTAGGAACATAAATTCTTATATCGCACGATCTAAGATAAGAAGGCAGGATAACATCCTATATGTCCTGTAGCCTCCTATCTATAAGTGTGATGCACAACACACCCATAAACAAGACTCTACTAGACACGGTCTGTAGACAACTGTAACACCCCAAAAATTTTCGAAGTACTTAAGTGTAAAGCCCGATAAAATTTGCAAAGAAAATAATATTTCATGGTGTTGGACTAGGCTTACATGTTTGAGGATTGTAGAAATTCTTTGCGGCTCGGACTTTTTGGTTTGAACAATGCACCGGAAAATAAAGGAAAAGTTTTGGCGGAAAAACGTGTTTCTGTGGTCCATTATGCGACCGCAGAATCACTCTGCGGACCGCATAATGGCCGCAAAGTGAGGCAGTTAATTGGGCCAGTTGGAAGCAATTATGCGGTCGACTATGCGATCGCATAACTGTTATGCGGTGCACTATGCGACCACAGAACAGTTATGCGGACCGCATAGTGACCACAGACACAGGCAGATGTTTGGCCGTTTTGGGCACCAATTATGCGACCGATATGCGGTCCTCATAATGCGACCGCAGAACCTGTTTCGGGGCTTCATTTTTGGGTTTTTAAAACCCGACCCTACTTCGTTAAATACACGTTTTGGGTCATTTTTGAGATATAATCTGATATTGTAGAGTGAGAGAGAGTGCCCTAGAGTGAGAAGGTGTTCTTCAATAATTGCTCTTCAATTCTTGCTCAAGTTTTGGAAGATTAAGAAGGGAAACTCACTAGGTCTTCATCCTAGAGATAAGATTCTACGCCCTAACCCCTAATTTCGAAATTCTCTAAAAATGGGTAATTAACAAGATAATATTTGGGCATGAGAGTTGTTCATTTAACATGCATATGTTATCAAGGTGTGTAGGAAGATTGTTGAACTAAGCATGGTAAAGATTGGGTTGTGGGATGATGAAATCCTCCATAAAAAGACCTTGAAACATTAATGCACACCTAGTGTTTGATAAAATGCTCAAATGAGCTAGAACCATAATCATCTTCGTAATTTTGGTTCAATTTTTTATATTTCTAAAATAGATTGAAGTTACTAAGAATTCTGAAATGTTTTAGAGTTTAAGGAAGCTCAATTAAGGTATGTTGGCTAAACTCTTCTCTTAGAATTGAATCCCACAATATTCATGTGAATTATGTAAGTCTCGAGTGGTTCATTATAAAATTGACTATTCCGAGTAAGATTGAGTTGGAAGATATATCTTCAACAAGTATTCCAAATGCTTTATTTATGCTATGTTATCAATTGAGGATGTGTTAACAATATGGGTTGTGCATTAGAAATGTTCGACTTCAAGTTAAATTCAAACGAATGCTATTATGTCAAATTTTGTGAAGAATCTCTATGTACCTTAGACTCTTAATTGCTCACATGTGTACTACATGCCTTGATTTGAATTATTGTTGTTGTTGTTGATGATGTTGATGTTAGAAAGAAAGAAAGAAAGAAAGGTGAGCATGAAATACTAAATATGGACAGCGTGCCAAGAATGATCTCATAATTATGGCCATTAGTGCCAATGAAATGAAAAGATATGAAAGTAATATGAGATGCGATGATTGATATAAAAAGGTTGATGTGTCGAATAAGACAGCCTAGCCGATCGGGTCGTGATCGGACACCATGTCGCACTCATGGTGGTGATTGTGCTGGAAAGTATAATTGAAATTGTAATTGTGGACGATGTCCCTAAAGGATAGCCTAGCCGATCGGGTCGTGATCGGACTCCGTGTTAAAAACGGTGGTACTGATACTGAAAGAAATTATGGTTGATGTCTCTAATGATATAGCCTAGCCGATCGGGTCGTGATCGGATTCCGTGCTGAGAGTACAGTGGTACTGGTTTTGTGAATAATGGTATTGTGGACAATAGTGTATCAATGCTAAAAATATCCCAATGTGAGATATGGAAATTAATTGAAACACTGTCTTGATCCTAAATTGAGGTTTGATGTTGATTAAACCTTCCATTAACATTGTGATAATCTTGTTTGTATTATTGTCATTCTATTGAGAGGGTGTTTAGTTATACATACTAATGCTATTCGACAGTACTAACGTCCCTTTTACCGGGGGCGCTGCATCTTTAAATGGATGCAGGTGGTTCCACAGCAGGTGATATTAATCAGTGATAGCAGTACACCTTCTTCCCAGCTGACTTGGTGAGCCCCACTTCATCCCGGGGTCATGTATCTTTTGTACTTTGTGTAGTCTGTTTGAGGTATAGCCGGGGCCTTGTTGCCGGCATTATCATTGTACCCTTCTTTAACTATAGAGGCTCCGTAGTCATAGCGTGGGTTGTATATTAGTTCTGGGAAAGTCAAAATATATATTATGTTGTGGTTGTATTACTTGTCCATTTGAGACTTTAAAAATGATGAACTATTGGAAATGAATTGGTATTGTAGACGTGAGCACCTTTTTGTCTAATTAATAAAAATATGTATTATCTCCATTTGTGGATGAGTTTGGGTAGAAGGAAATCAAACAGGCTTGCTCACTCGGTTGAGCGTCGGTCGCGCTCCTCGGTTTTGGGGCGTGACAAACTTGGTATCAGAGCCTAAGGTTTTAAAGTGTACTAGGATNATCGACCACATCTATAAGTTTGAGGCTACTTGGACATTTAGGAATAATACCCTTCTATGATATTCTAAATCGTGCGATGAAACTGGCTGTGAAACTGTTCTTCCTCCAGCTCGTGCGTTGAGGTTCAAGGTAAGTTGAAATGCTCTTTTGGTTTATTCCAAGTAATGTTGTCATGTGACATGACGAATGGGTAAAGGCCTGAATATTAAACAAATGGCACATGTATCGTGTTGAATGAATAGTATGACCATATGAGACAAGTATATAGTATCATGAGCATACTTTATATGAGAAGAGTGCTAGAATTGATTACCCACCTCTAAAGAGGCATTGACCTGATAAATGAGACCTATGCTTAACTAGTACATGTGGATAGTGTGAGAACCATGTGTATGATTCAAAGATGTAAATTTGTTACATAGGCACGTGATATATGAAAGGCATGGCATGGAGAATAATGATAAATGTGTAGGTCTCTCACGGGAGACAATAAGTTATGAAATGAGAGTTAAGTGAGCCCACAATGAGAAGACCCTAGCACTATGAATGTTATAAAAATCCCAGGAATGTGCGAAATGGTGTTACACTCCAAAAAGGATATTAACACGAGGATTTGGATCCCAAGCCTATGTGGCTCAATAAAAGTAGAGAACTTATGAGGTTACCATGGGGACTTAAATCTCCCTAATAGTCAATCATATACAGGAGGACTAGAGATGTGAAACATGTGTCCCTCAAATTGCTAAATTCAAGACTTGTGTCAAAATGTGCAATATTCACCCCAAGTGGGGAGGGAACAGCCATGGTGAGGCTGCTTAAGTTTGATAAAACGAGAGTAGGGCCGTGTAGCTATGAATTTTGGAAATTTTGTTGAAGACATGTGTAGTATGAAAAGTGGTAAGGGGTAACGTGATTCTCTGAGAGGAAATGCAAAAGATAAAACACTAGTACAAAAATAATGTGGAAGGTTAAGAAATGTAAATTCTTTGTACGTGGCAATATACATGACAAGGTAAACGATACTAGAAACTAAGAGTAAGGTTTGCAAAAGGGTTTTATACTTGTTAGAGAGTCAGGGACAATGGAACCCAAGGAAGTAATATAGATCAAATGTGAAAGGCTTGCGAGTTCTTCGAATGAGTTAATCACGGATTTGCGATTTAGCTAAAGTTCCAAGTCTTTAAGAAAGACAGAACGAGTAGGAGAGATAAATGTGATGTTATAATAACCCAAGAGTGCATCGGGACTTGATGGAGAGTCTCTTAAGAATCTTACAAACAAGGAAATGTTAAGTTATACACGGATAAACACACTTTCCCATGGATATCCCAACAAGTGTTGAGAGCCGAGCAAGATGAATTCCCAACTAAGGGAAAAGACCACGTAACCTATGGAAGAACGCATGGCTATTCACTAACTAGGAAGAATGAGGCGAGAAGAATTTGAAGAAAAATCTATAAATTTAGGTGGCCATGGTTATCGTAAAATAGTTCGCCTAGAGCACAAGCATTAATAGAAGATATAAAGGATCAACTGTAATGCAGCCGACTTGAGTGACACTGAATATCAACTAAAAGATTTAGAGGGAATTCACATCTACATATTACATTGGAAAGTGAGATTGCTGGTGATGAAGTGGTGGTGTGCTAAACTTAGCAAACCAAGCACAATGATACTACGAGTTCATGAGAAGCAGACAAGTGTGTAGCACAATAAGGCTGTCAACTATGAAATAAGGGCAAAAGGGAAAATGTTCGAAATAGATTGAGAGAGGATGAACACTTGTTACGAACCAAACATGTTTAACATGATAGCTCTTAGACTGCAATACCAGTAAATACTGTTGGTGACTACAATTCGGGAATAAGGTGAGTTACTCATCGAGGATGGGATAAAATGGACTAAGTACTACACTTATAAGGAAAATAAGAAGTCAACGTTGAAGAATTTAGGAGGATCTCAAGTTTCAGAAAAGGCCATGTTCGGGCCAATCACTTTTGTTGAAGTGAATATATATGAAGGGTGTTAATATGTGTTTTGGGAAGTGTTTAGCAGTAAAGAGGGATCATGAGAATGTCCACGAGGGAAGTAGAGTGGTTTCTTAAAATCCTGTACGACTTATAAGGAGGAAAGAGGGTGGCTAAGAAAGGTATGAGCACGATGTTACTTCACATTTGAGGCAATGCCATGCAGGTTGATGTTATCACGGTATGCACGCAAGCTAGTAGATGTTATTCATTTGAAACAGATGGTCCTATAAGAAAATTGACCTAGTAATGTCTTTTGTTAAGAAATTTGGGAAAAGCAAGTTGCAAGTACTAATAAGACTGTAACTGTATCAAGGAAATTTTTGTAGAAATCAATTCCTAGGAGGTCATATGAAAGAGAAATGTGATATAGATGTTCCACTAATAATGCAATGTGGAAAGATGATCATTTATGCTTCAAGTCAACTCAAACATCATGAGAAAAAAATCCAACACATGACTTAGAACTTGCGGCTGTGATTTTGACAATTAAAGATTTGGCGTCATTATTTGTATGGGGTCCAGGTGGACATATTCACAGACCAAAAGATCCTTCCATATATTTGCAAATAGAAGAAATTGAATCTAAGGTAGAGAAGATGGCTTGAGTTACGTAAGGATTACGATATCGATATTCTATATCATCCGGGGAAGCCAATGTTGTGGCGGATGCTCTTAACCGGAAATCCATGGGTAGTTTAGCATACTTGGAGGCATATCAAAGGCCATTGGCCTAAGAATTTTGCCGATTAGCTAGTTTGGGAGTTCGTCTTTGTCACGACCCAAATCGATGGGCCGTGACGGGCACCCGGTACCTTACTCAACCGAGTACCAACATAACATATCTTTTCATGTCATACTATCATAGATAACTGCTCCGGAAGGCTTCCGTGAGATAATTAGAATACAATATGTAATACCAACTTATACATAAGACATACGGGCCTATAAGACCAAAATAACCACTAGTACACTGAACATAGGCCGACAAGGCCATATAATCTTTTACGTACATGACATCTGTCTAAGCCTCTAAGGATACATAATTTTTATAAAGGTTGGGACAGAGTCCCGCCATACCAAACAATACACGTCTAACTCATACTAACCAAACAAGCAACTCCGAAGCAAATGGAGCACATAAACATCTTCCGTTGAACTGATAGTCTACTTGGAGGACACTCGACCTGTCTATCGAGACCTGCGGGCATGAAACGCAACATCTTCAGGCAAAAGAGACATCAGTACAAATAATGTACCAAGCATGTAAGGAGTGAAAATCAGTAAATAATATACATGAGAGAAACATGGAGTAAAAGACTCGACATGTAAGTCTGCATAGCTCTGTGAATCATTTCATTTTTATAACGTAATGCATATACGTATAAATGTCATACCACGCATAGATATATGCGTTCATAATATCATCAATCCTCTGAGTGCATCCCATCATACCATTTCGGCCAATGTGGGCAAATTATCAATGTATACCAGGTGATCAGGTGGTGGTGCGTATATAACGCCATAACCTTTTCCCATATCCCATATACATATAATATACGCGTATATAACGTCATCTGGTCATGTGTCAATGTACATGTATAAATGCATGAAATGCATAAGAAGTACGTTAATAAGATTTTCTCGGAATGTCATAAAATAATATGCCTGTCGGATAAATTTTATCAAATACGTATTTTTCTGAGAGCCATGAATAGAAGATATAATAATAATTCACATGGGGAATCAAGAATATATACACCCCTAGTATTTCTATGAATAGAGTCATTTATGAAAATTGTGCATTTGCTCGTTTCATTCGTGTCGTATAGATCATGCCAAAAGGAAAGAAGGGATAGCCTTAACATACCTGAGTTGATTCTCTTGACAATCCTCTAACACCCGTTAATTGCGACAAAACATGGAACAAGTAGTATGAAAAGCTCAAAGCAATCACGTTGCTATGCAAAGAAAATCTTGGCCGAAACCTTTCCTTATGAACTTAGCAACAACGTTGCTATTTGGAAAGTGAATTAATGTTGCTAGCGTTGGAATCCTTTGTGTTCTGATTCAAGCATCATTCTCTTGATTTTTGAGAAGTCTTTTACTAAATGGTGGTGGGCCCCACTTGTGGCTTAGTTGGCCAAACATTTTCCAAGTTTTGCCACATTTCATGCGAATTCAAGAGTCACATTTATATAAAGTCTTTGGCTGCCACGTTAATGGGGTTCAAACTTTATCCAAAATCATTATTAATCAACCACTAATCCCTTGATTAACTTAATAATCTCCCACTATCCAATAATTAACCAATTACCTATATTATTAAGAATACCTCAACTTATTTAAAATACTATTCACTTTTACATACCTTATCACCTTATTATCATGGTCATGAGGTACCTTGTATGGCACTAGTCCATAAATACTGTGTATTTTAGCTCGGACCGTATTTTATTCCAAAATGTCAAACTTTGACGAAATTCCTTTTCTTCGATTTGCTTACCCTTTTTTCTTTCACAAATTTACTCATCACGTGTTTGAAATAGCATAATACTTATAATTTCAAAATAACCTCATTCCCGAATTTTACGTCGATTAACTTACGATGAAACTTTAACATACGAAAATGCGGGATGTAACATCTCATTTACGAGCTTTCATCAATTTATTTTTGGCGTACTTTCACGTACAAAAACATGGGGTGTAACAGTCTTGTGGACTCTAGTGAAGGAGGGGTAATTGTGAAAAATAGGGATGAATCATCGCTTGTTGTGGAAGTCAAAGAGAAGCAATACAGCGATCCATTATTGATGCAATTGAAAGAGGGGATTCATAAACATAAGACCATGGTATTTTCTCTTGGCATGGATGATGATACACTAAGGTACCAAGGGCGACTATGTGTTCCAAATGTGGATGGTCTCCATGAAAGAATTATGACTGAAGCTCACACTTCTAGGTATTCCGTGCACCCAGGTTCTACAAAAATGTATCATGATCTTAAGGAAGTCTATTGGTGGAATGATATGAAGAGGAATGTGGCGGACTTTGTGGCAAGATGTCCGAATTGTCAGCAAGTGAAGGCCGAACACCAAAGGCCCGGTGGGTTGGCACAGAACATAGAAATTCTAATGTGAAAATGGGAAATGATTAAATGGCAAGTTTAACTCCATTTGGGTGATTGTGGATCGACTCACGAAATCAGCACACTTTTTTCCGGTTAAGTCTACCGACACAGCGGAGCAGTATGCTCAGTTGTATATCAAAGAAATAGTCAGGTTGCATGGCACTCCAGTTTCCATCATTTCTAATCGGGGAGCACAATTCACCGCGAAATTTTGGAAAACGTTTCAGCAAGGTCTGGGTACTCAGACGCTTGAGGATATGTTGCGCGCTTGTGTTATAGATTTCAGAGGTAGCTGGGATGATCATTTACCACTCATAGAATTTGCATATAATAATAGCCATCATGCTAGCATTCAAATGGAACCGTTCGAGGCTTTATATGGTAGGAGATATAGATCTCACATTGGGTGGTTCAAAATTGGGGAAGCAGAGTTGATAGGGCCAGACCTCGTGCATCAGGCTATGGAAAAAGTAAAAATCATTAAGGAGCAGTTGAAGACTTCTCAGAGTCGTCAAAAATCCTATTTGGATTTTCGTCGTAGGGATTTGGAGTTCAAAGAAGATGATTGGGTATTCTTGAAAGTTTTCCCCATGAAGGGTGTAATGCGATTTGGTAAGAAAGGAAAATTGAGTCTGAGGTATGTCGGACCGTACAAAATCATTCAGAAGACCGGTGAGGTGGAGTACAAGCTTGAGCTACCACCTGAGATGTCATTAGTACACCCGGTGTTTCATGTGTCTATGTTGAAGAAAGTAGCTGGAGATCCGACACTCATTGTTTCGGTTAAGACTATTGAGGTAAATGAGAAATTGACTTACGAAGAGATTCTGGTTTCTATTATTGATCGGCAAGTCCGACAATTAAGAAATAAAGAAATTGCCTCCGTGAAAGTATTATGGCGAAACTAGTAGGTTGAAGAGGCTACTTGGGAGGCTGAGGAAGAAATGAAGAAAAAGTATCCTTATTTGTTTGAATGACCATGTATTTATAAAGTTGTGATCTAGGAAAATTATAAGACTTACTTTTTATGAATTTTCGTATCACTTGAACAATTGGCATTAAGGGTGTTCCTTTCTGGAAATATATTGCTTAGGAAGCCACAGTTGGTGTTGTTTTGTATTATGATACGTCATTGGAATATGTATATGTTGTTAGGATGTGTTTCTGGGGCTCTCTGACAGGTGGATAGGCCTAATTACAAGGGAAACTCTGGCGAAAGTTTTGGAAATTTAGGGAGTTAGTCAAATTTGGGGCTGCTAGTGTGGTATAAAACAAACTAAATTTCATAAGATGCTAATGACAGATTTTTACCCTCATTCGAGGATGAATGATCCTAAACGGGGGAGAATGTAACATCCCGAAAAAATTCGAAGTACTTAAGTGTAAAGCCCGGTAAAATTTACAAAGAAAATAATGTTTCATGGTGCCAGACTAGGCTTACATGTTTGAGGATTGTAGAAATGCTTCGCGGCTAGGACCTTTTGAGTTGAACAATGCACCAGAAAGTAAAGGAAAATTTTTGGCGGAAAAGCACATTTCTGCGGTCCATTATGCGACCGCAAAATCACTCTGTAGACCGCATAATGGACGCAGAGTGAGGCAGTTAATTGGGCCAGTTGGAAGTAATTATGCGGTCGACTATGTGACTGCATAACTATTAAGCGGTGCACTATGCGACCGTAGAACAGTTATGCGGACCGCATAGTGACCGCAGACACAGGTTGATATTTGGTCGTTTTGGGCACCAATTATGCGACCGATATGCGGTCCGCATAACCATTATGCGATCGCATAATGTATTATCTCTATTCATGGATGAGTTTGGGTAGAATGAAATCTAACAGGCTTGTACAGTCGGGTTCACTCAGTTGAGCGCCGGTCGCGCTCCTCGGTTTTGGGGCGTGACAGATTTTGAGAGAGAATTCAAGGGAAACATGAGATAAGTCACTTGTGATCATTTCTACTCCATAATATTGAATTATCATCG
Organism: Nicotiana otophora; assembly: GCA_000715115.1. Taxonomy (NCBI): domain Eukaryota; kingdom Viridiplantae; phylum Streptophyta; class Magnoliopsida; order Solanales; family Solanaceae; genus Nicotiana; species Nicotiana otophora. The sequence continues at coordinate 21,731 of AWOL01S0059974.1, forward strand.
AATAATCCGACTAGATTACATGTTTTTGAGGTGTAAATCGGTGGTTTGAACTTAGGGATTTGAAAACAAAATTTGAAGATTTGGAGATCGAGTTGAGGTCAGATTTTGGTAAAATTAGTATGGTTAGACTCTTGGTGGAATGTTCTTCCAGATTTTTTAACTTTTGTCGGGTTCCGAGACGTGAGCCCCACGGGCAAATTTTGAGCTAAATTTCGGATTTTTATTGGAAATTAGTATTTTGTTATGGAATTAATTCCAATAAATTTTATTGACTGAATCGAATTATCTGTGGCTAGATTCGAGACGTTTGGAGGCCAATTCACGAGGAAAAGGCTTAGCGGAATAAGAATTTCACGGTTTGAGATAAGTAACACTTCTAAACTTGGTTCTGAGGGTATGAATCCCCGAATTTGGTATGATATGAATTGTTAAAGGTGATACACACGATAGGTGAAGAGCATGTGGACCTGCACCATATAAATTGTGTCTTGAATAAATCCTTTGCAGTTGTAAGATTAATGAATCATGTTATTATCTGAACATTCTCCACGTGTTAGAGAAATTGAGCTGAGGCTCCTATTAAAAATCATGTTTAAGCTACGTGCCAATATTTTGGGACCCATGGGGTCGTGTTGTTGTTGAACTAATTGTTCAAAAATATACATTTCGCACGCAATAATATTTGTCCATTGTGAGGAAATTTATGGGATTGAGCTACGCAACGCAACAGGCCATAATGGCTTTATAAAATATTATTATATGGATCGGGACTGCCCGCCTGCAGCAGGCCTTATAGGCTTTACTATTTTATGGATCGGGGTTGCCCGCCTGCAGCAGGCCTTATAGGCTTTACTATTTTATGGATCGGGGTTGCCCGCCTGCAGCAAGCCTTATTGGCTTTATTATTAAATGGATCGGGGCTGCGCGCCTACAGTAGGCCTTATTGGCTTTATTATTAAATAGATCGGGGGTGCCCGCCTGCAGCAGGCCTTATTTGCTTTATTATTATATGGATCAGGACTGCCCGCTTGCAGTAGGCCATATTGGCTTTATATCACGCTTGGGCTGACGGAGCACCTCTGGAGTCTGTACGCACCCCCAGTGAGCGTAGATGATCATATATATTCGGGATGGACTTCCCAGGGCATGGAGTTGCCTTACTTACTGCTTATATATATATGGGATGGATTTTTCCAGGGCATGGACTTGCCTTACTTATTTGTATTGTAATGAGTTTACCTGGACATGGATCTTGATCATATTATTTATATTTGGTGATAAATTATCCGAGAGCTGGATTGGCCTTATACGGTACTGAGTGACTGACTGTCAGTTGATGTGTATTTATATACGGGTTGGAACACCTCTGGGCTGGATTGGCCATAAACAGTACCAAGAGATCGGATAATTTGTGACCAGTATTTACATGAGATCTTTCTACTGAGATGCCATATGTCTAATGAAATAAATGCATCCTCGTAGGGCCACAGTTACTCAGCCTTCCCATTCACTCATCACTCGGCACTCGCACTCAATAGGTACCTATGCTCACTAGGGGTGTGTGCAGACTCCGGAGGGGATCCTTCAGCCCAAGCGCTATAATCTGCATGGACAACTCACGTGTTGCACGGATAACTCACGTGCTATAGTAAAATATCCGGATCCGCACGGACAACTCACGTGCTATAGTATAATATCTGGATCTGCACGAACAACTCATATGCTATAGTATAATAACTCATAATCAGGCCCTCGGCCTCACTCAGTCATCAATCTCTCCAGTCTCTCGGGCTCTTAGTAATCAAGGAAATGAAGAAATAAGCATAAACGAGTAAGAAATTCTCAACCAAAAGCTTCAAATCTTCAAGACCCAAGTGTGTGTGCAAGAACTCTAGCTCCATAACTTGTCTTCTCTTGTCTAAGGACTGAAAAATAAGCCAAAGATCTTTTTCAAATGAGCTAGGTTGTGTATTAAATGGCTTGGGGGTCAAAAATGAGAAATTCCAGAACTACCTAGTTTTTTCGCCCAGTTGTTCTTCGCGTTCGCGACTATTCGCGTTCGCAAAGGCTTGTTGCGGCTGTAGCTGCCTTCTGTTGTGTCATTCAAAATTGTGCGGCCTGCACAATACATGTGCGGTCCGCACCTTTTCCACACTAAGCCAATTTTCCGAGCGCAGTTCCTGTAAAGCACACTCATTTCTGCAACACACTTCAAATCCAATTAGCAAAAAATAACACCTATCTACAAAAGAAGAAAAGAAAGAGAAAAAGAAAACATGGGTTGCCTCCCAAGAAGCGCCTGATTTAACGTTGCGGCACGACGCAGATTACCATCACTATAAATGAAAAACTGCCATCACATGGCCATCATCAGCCTGTCCCAAATAATGCTTCACCCGGTGACCATTGAGTTGGAATACCTCATCATTTTTGTTCTTCAAGTCCAATGCACCAAAAGGTGTCACGCCCACAATTTCAAAGGGACCACTCAATTTGGATTTCAGCTTTCCGGGAAACATCTTCAATCGTGAGTTGAACAACAAAACAAGATCGCCCACCTTGAACTTGTTGTTTCAGATGTATTTGTCATGAAGGTACTTCATTCTCTCTTTATATAAGGACGAACTTGCATATGCATGGTACCGGAATTCATCCAATTCATTCAAATGTCCAACCCGCAAGTTAGAGGCTGCATCCCAATCAAGATTCAACTTATTTAAAGCCCACATGGCTTTGTGCTCAAGTTCCATCGGAATATGACAAGCTTTTCCAAATACCAACTGGTATGGAGACATCCCAATAGAAGTTTTGAAAGCAGTCCGATAGGCCCATAGTGCATCATCAAGCCTCTTTGACCAATCTGTCTGGTTAGCATTCACTGCTTTTGACAAGATACTCTTTATCTCCCGATTGGAGACTTCCACTTGACCGTTAGCTTGAGGATGATATAGAGAGTCGTAACTTTATGAGTGACACCATACTTACTAAGCAAAGTGTCAAACACCTTGTTGCAAAAATGCGACCCCCCCAACGCTTATAATAGCTCGCGGAGTACCAAATCTTGTGAAAATACTCCTCTTCAAGAACGCTACCACACTCCTCGCTTCATTGTTGGGTAGAGCAACGGCATCAACCCATTTAGACACATAATCAACCGTGACCAAGATGTAGGTATTTCCGCAAGAACTCACAACAGGACCCATGAAGTCAATACCCCACACGTCAAAGATATCGATCTCCGAAATAGTAGTGAGAGGAATTTCATTCTTCTTCAAGATTGCACCGGCCCGTTGGCATTCATCACATATTTTCACCATATCACTTGCATATTTGCAAAGAGTGGGCCAATAGAAACCATAACCTAGCACTTTAGCTGCCGTTCTTACTCCGCCATGGTGATCACCATAAGGCGAAGAATGGCAAGCCTCAAGAATAACATGCTCTTCATCCAGTACACATCTTCTAATTACCCCATCCGTGTAAATACGGAAGAGGTAAGGCTCGTCCCAATAATAATCTTGACAATCCCGTTTGAGCTTCTTCCTTTGATTTGAAGAGAACTCATCCGGGATGATTCCACAAACAAGGAAGTTTGCTAGATCGGTGAACCATGGCACCTCCTTCATTGAAATGGCCAAGAGTTTCTCATCGGGGAAGGAGTCATTGAATTCAAGGCCATCATGTGGCCTCCCCTCCTCCTCCAACCGAGACAAGTGGTCCGCCACTTGATTTCCACTCCCTTTCCGATCTTGAATGTCAATATCAAACTATTGCAACAATAGCACCCATCTAATCAACCTAGCTTTTGAATCTTTCTTGCTCATAAGATATCAATGTGCCGCATGATCCATATGAACAATAACCTTTGCACCCATCAAGTATGGCCGGAACTTCTCAATTGCAAACATAATGGCAATTGTTTTTCAGTAATGGTGTAATTTACTTGGGCATCATTCATGGTCTTACTAGCATAGTAGACCGGATGAAAAATCTTGTTGATACATTTCCCCAAAACTGTTCCAACTGCTACATCACTAGCATCACACATGAGCTCAAAAGGAATACTCCAATTAGGAGCGATGATAATGGGAGTTGTTGTCAACTTGAACTTTAGCAATTCAAAGGCTCTCATGCAATCATAATTGAAGTGAAACTTAGCATCTTTCTCTAAAAGCTTGCACAAGGGGTTCACCACTTTGGAAAAATCCTTTATGAAGCGCCGGTAGAACCCCGCGTGACCCAAGAAACTTCTCACACCTTTCACTGATGTTGGAGGTGGATGTTTAGAAATCACCTCTATCTTCGCCTTGTCGACCTCAATGCCCTTATTTGAAATTTTGTGGCCAAGGACAATGCCCTCCTCGGCCATGAAATGGTATTTTTCCCAATTCAACACCAAGTTCCTTTCTTCACACCTTGTCAATACTTTATCCAAATTTTCCAAGCAACCATCAAATGAATCCTCGACTACCGAAAAGTCATCCATGAAGGCTTCAAGGTAGTCCTCGACCATATCCGTAAAGATTGCCATCATACACCGTTGAAATGTTGTCGGTGCATTGCATAAGCCAAATGGCATCCGCTTGAAAGCGAAAGTGCCATAGGGACAAGTGAAAGTTATTTTTTCTTGATCTTCCGGGGCAATAAGGATTTGGTTGTAGCCCGAATATCCATCTAGAAAGCAATAGAAAGCACGACCGGCCAACCTATCAAGCATTTGGTCAAGAAAGGGGAGTGAAAAATAGTCTTTCCTTGTCACTTTGTTTAGCTTCCGATAGTCCATACACACTCTCCACCCGGTCACCGTTTTTGTTGGAATCAACTCATTCTTATCATTGGTGACCACAGTTATGCCCCCTTATTAGGGACACATTGCACTGGAGAAGTCCACGAACTGTCGGAAATGGGGTAGACCACCCCGGCATCTAACCACTTGATGATCTCCTTTTTGACCACGTGTTGCATAACTTCATTGAGTCTCCTTTGATGTTCTATGGAGGGTTTGGAATCTTCCTCCAAGTTAATCTTGTGCATACAAAATGCGGGGCTTATTCCCCGAATATCCACCAAAGTCCACCCAATAGATTTCTTCCTCTTGTGGAGCACCGCCAATGTGGAGTCAACCTGCACGTTAGTCAAGATGTGGAGGCAAAGGCTTCAACTCCAAGATAGGGGCTCTTCAATTGAGGGCTTTGTAGGAGGAGTTTTCTTATTCTCGAGATCCAAGGAAAGCTTCCGAGGTGCATAGTTGTACGACTCCATTCCTTGCAAAGAATTAACACAATCTATGAAGCCATCCATCTCATCATCATTAAAATTTAGCAAGACGGCCTCCAACATATCACCCACATTAATCGTGATACGTGTATCATCAATAATCACATCGGTCACCAAGTCCACGAATGAACACACTTCATTGCTATTCGGTTGCCTCATATAGTTTCACACGTGGAACACTACCTTTTCATTACCCACCCGGAAATTGAGTTCTCCGGCTTCCATATCAATAAGATCCTTCCTCATAGCAAGGCAAGGTCTACCAAGAATAATCGGGACCTCATAGTCCACTTTACAATCAAGAATAATAAAATCCACTAGGAGAATGAACTTGTCAACTCGAACCAATATATCCTCAATCACCCCCAACGTTCTCTTCATTGTACGATCGGCCATTTGTAATCTCATAGATGTGGGTCTTAGTTGCCTAATTCCCAATGTCTTGAAAACCGAATAAGGCATCCATTGATACTTTCCCCAAGATCATAAAGAGTTTAGCAAACTCGGCACTTCCAATGGTGCAAGGGATTATGAAAGCACCGGGATCTTCCAACTTAGGAGCCATCGAATGCACAATAGCGCTCACTTAGTGACTGACTTTGATAGTTTCAAAATTCATCGATCGCTTCTTTGTCACCAAGTCATTCATAAAATTTACATATCCGGGTATTTTCTCCAAGGCTTCAACTAATGGCACATTTTTCGAGATACCCTTCATCATATCAATAATTGTTTTAAATTGATTCTCGTCATTTTTCTTGGCGAGCCTTTGAGGATATGGAGGATATGGCTTAGGCAATGGTGCCTTAGCCTTCTGCACTACCAGTTCTGGTATGTCAATCACATACTCCCTATACGGGTTCACTTCCTCTTGAGTCTCGTCCACCGTATCATCAATATCAATCCGCACTTCATCATTAGCTTGCACTACATTGGTTGGGATCTCCTCTTCTTCTACCACTTGCTCATCATCCACAAGTTGCCTTTGACTTGAGTTGGGTACATTCCCACCTCTTCCACTTCTTGTAGTAACGGCCATGGCATGTCCCGTATTGTTCCCACCCTTCGGGTTCACTACCGTGTCACTTGGTAGTGCCCCTTTAGGACGAGAATTTAGAGCTTGAGTGATTTGACCCATTTGCACCTCTAGATTGCGGATCGATGTGTTGTGTGAAGCAAGTTGGGCATCAAAATCGACATTTTTCTCTATCATTTGTTTACACATGTTCTCAATATGGCCCATTTCATTTTTGGAAGAACTAGGACCATGGGAAGGATAAGGGAGTGGGTTGCTCGGTTGTTAAGACATCGGGGGGCGTTGAAAACCCGACCCCCGATTTCCTTGATTGTTGTTACACCCGCCTTAGTTGTTGCCTCCCCAATTGCCTTGGTTATTACTGTTATGCAAATTCCCTTGTTTATTGCTTCCACTCCAATTGCCTTGATTGTTTCCACCACTCCAATTACCTTAATTTTGAGAATTCCAATTTCCTTGATTGTTTGAAGGTCTCCATTTTTGTTGACTAGGGCCTTGGAAGTTGTTTATTTTCCCTTGAAAGTTGTTCATATATTGGACCTCCTCTTCCTGGTCATTGTAAGATTCATCTTGAGCAAATCCACTATCAGCTTGCACAAACTTATCCACTCTTTGTTGCACTTGTGGATTTCTTGTTCTTCGCTTGTTTGCCATCATATTTACTCCCTCAATTGCATTGACTTGCCTAGGGTTTGGCTTTTGTTGAAGTTGAGCCTTTGCCAATTGGTTCATGGTGGTAGTCAACTCGGCTATGGCTTGTCCATGATCATTCAACTCTTTGTGAAGGTGAGTCACGTTGGGGTCACATTGTGGAACGTTAGCTCGAGATTGACACGCCGAAGAAGTATCCGCCATCTCATCCAAGATATTACACGCCTTCGTATAAGGCGTAGTCATGAAGTTCCCATCGGCAAGTTGATTCACTACACATTGGTTGGTTGTATTGATCCCCCGATAGAAAGTTTGTTGAATCATGTTCTCTGTCATATCATTGTTGGGGCACTCTTTTACCATTGTTCTATATATTTCCCATATCCCGTGTAGTGGTTCATTGGGCTCTTGCTTGAATGCTAGAATTTCATCTCGAAGAATAGACAGTTTCCCGGGAGAGAAGTACTTAGAGATAAAATTTCTCTGCTAGTTCATCCCATGTATGAATGGAATGATTTGGCAAACGTTCCAACCAATCTATAGCTTTCCCCCGTAGAGAGAAGGGAAAAAGCCTTAGCCTCAAAGCATCCTCAGAGACATTTATTTGCTTTGTCCCCCAACACGTATCTATAAATCCCTTCAAATGTTTATATGCATTTTGACTCGGTGCACTGGTGAAGAACCCTTGTTGCTTGAGCAAAGTGAGCATCACGTTAGTTATTTGGAAGTTGCCCACCCTAATACGGGGAGGGACTATAGCACTTGCATACCCTTCATTCGGCAACACCCGGTGTGGAGCCGCTCTGGTTGAGGTGGGGGTGGAGCGGGTACATTGTCTTGAGCTGGTCGGCCTCGTCTATTGGCCTGAGGTTCAAGAGGGGCCTCATCCATTTGATCATCCTCAACATCCACATCCCCTACGGCTATGTTTCCAAGATCGTTGTTTGCTATAATTGCACCTACAATACTCATACATTAGTAAAAAGGAAGGAAAAAAAGATATCCCAATATATAGCTAACACCATTTTTAGCTCCCCGGCAACGACGCCAAAAATTGATCTCGTCCAATTTCACTCCTCTATTCGAGGTTATGAAAATGGTCGATGCAATATTAATACCCAACAGGAGTCGAGGTCAAATTCCGTAGGGAGCTATATGAATGTGAGTTAGTAGTATATATCTTAGCTTGTGAGTTTGTATATCTAAATTTGCACTTTCGCAAAATTTGGTTGTTTAAAAACCTAAATTACACTACGATTGCAATTTAAAGACTGAAACTAGGAAATTTGTTTTGTTGTTTTTCAAATGATGTAAAAGGCCTAAGGCTATGACCACCTAGGTGTTTGCCTAATGGGTTGTAAACTTTAAAGCTTGTTTTATTAGTCGGGGTGTATTATAGCTATCGACACTCGGTTACCCACTCAATACCTCTCGGTTAGAGAGTGATTTTTCCAAATTTGGCTTTCTCAAGTCCAAATGGGTATTGAACAAAACGGTTGAATAAAAGCTCAAGTCGGGTTTTACTATCTCTAGGTTCAACCCTTTAATTGGGCTTATCAATCTCTCAATTGACCAAATTTCTTGTTAGCCAAGTTTTCATAGACTAAGTCTCTCTTTCTCAAGTAGAGACCAACTCACATAGGCATGAACTAATATTTGCAACCATTAATTCTTCAAATAAAAGCAAGAACAAGGCTAAATATTAAACACCCAACCATAAACAAGCAATAAATCAAACACCCATTAAGTTTACACACTAGGGTTGGGTCACAACCCTAGTAAACATCTAGCTACTCATGCTTAAATTGGAAGAAAAAGAAGAAGAAATGATAATTAAACCTATGTTGCTAATTAAAATGATAAACTCTATGTTCAAAAAACTCAAAATAGCATAAACTACTAAAAAGACTAAAAGGAACTGTCTATTGTATCAACTGATGTTAAAAGTTAACTCACAAAAGTGAAACTCTCTTATTTATACAGGGCTGGAATTTTCGGACAAACATGCCCTTTCGAAGAATCTGCGGCTGCACAATTCCATGTGCGATCCGCACTTTTCTTCAGCTTAACAGGATTGGAAATCTACCGCCGCATAATTCTGATCTACAGCCGCACTGCGCTCTTTCTGCGGGCCGCACAATTGTAATTGTTGCCGAACCTTGTTCTTATGCGGTCCACACAAATGTGACTGCGACCGCACAATAATTGTGCGGTCCGTACTTTTCGTGGACTTGAGACACAGGTTCTCTGAACTTTTGCAGTGACCCAGCTTTTGTGGCCGCACACTTCATGTGCGGACCACAGTTTGCAACATTCTTTGATGAAAGATTCTTCACAACCTGCGGCCGCAGATGATATTCCGCGGTCTGCAATTCTGAGCTTTTGTGCATGTGTTTTTGTCCTTGAGTTCAGATTATTCCTTCTTGAGTTGGATTTCATCTCGGGAGCTCATCTTCTAATATTCCTGCAATTAAGCATAGTTCATCAGTTTTTGAGAACACAATTAAGCGCTTTTGTACAAAAACGAAAGCTAAAGGGCGCTAATAAGTAGTCAAAATCCCTACTTATCAGGCACTCAATCTATTTCTATTCTTCTATATCGTATGGCACCAGCTGAGTTGAAGGAATAGAAAGAGCAGCTTCGGGAACTTCTTGATAAGGGATTTATTAGGCCTAGTGTGTTGCCTTGGGGTGCACCGGTTCTGTTTGGGAAGAAGTAGGATGGTACTATGCAGATGTGCATCGACTATAGGCAGTTGAATAAAGTAACAATCAAGAACAAGAATCCTTTATCGCGCATTGATGATCTATTAGACCAGCTTCAGGGAGTGAGGGTGTTCTCTAAGATTGATTTGAGGTCCGGGTATCACTAGTTGATGATTCGGGACTCGGATATTCTAAAGACAGCATTCAGGACTCGTTATGGTCATTATGAGTTCTTTGTGATGTCTTTTGGGCTGACCAACGCCCCAGAAACATTCATGCATCTGATGAACAGTGTATTTTAGCCTTATCTCGACTAGTTTTGTCATAGTATTCATTGGTGATATCCTGGTGTACTCTCGTATCCAGGAGGAGCATGCCCAGCATTTAAGGATTGTGTTTCAGCGGTTGAGGGAGGAGAAGCTTTATGACAAGTTCTCCAAGTGTGAGTTTTGGCTTAGCTCGGTGGCGTTCTTAGGGCACGTGGTGTCCAGTGAGGGGATTAAGGTGGATCCAAAGAAGATAGAGGCGGTTCAGAGTTGGCCCAGACCGTCCTCGGCTACGGAGATTCGGAGCTTCCTCAGCTTGGCCGGTTATTATCGTCGCTTCGTGAAGGGTTTCTCGTCTATTGCATCGCCTTTGATCAAATTGACCCAGAAGGGTGCTCCTTTCAAGTGGTTGGATGAGTGTGGGGAGAGATTTCAGAAGCTCAAGACTGCCTTGACCACAACTCCAGTTCTAGTTCTACCTTCAGCTTATGGTTCTTATACAATGTATTATGATACTTCTCGGATTGGTATTAGGTGTGTCTCTATACAGGGAGTTAGAGTGATTGGTTATGCTTTGCATTAGTTACAGCCCCATGAGAAGAACTACCTTGTTCATGATTTGGAGTTGGCTGCCATCATTCATGCATTGAAGATTTGGATGCACTATCTCTACGGTGTGTATTGTGGGGTATTTACAAATCATCGGAGTCTCTAGCACTTGTTCAAACAAAATGATCTAAATTTGAGGCAGAGGAGATGGTTGGAGCTGCTAAAGGACTATGATATTACTATTCTGTATCATCTTGGGATGGCCAATGTGGTGGCTGATTCCTTGAGTAGAAAGACGATGAGTATGGGTGGCCTTGCATTCATTCCTGTTGGTGAGAGACCTCTTGCAGTTGATGTTCAGGCTTGGCCAACCAGTTTATGAGATTAGAAGTTTCGGAGCCCAGTTGGGTTTTTGCTTGTATAGTTTCTCGGTCTTCCTTATTTGATCGCATCAGAAAGCACCAGTATGATGATCCTCATTTGCTTGTCCTTAAGGACACGGTGATGCCAAGGATGTTACTATAGGGGATGATGGGGTGTTGAGAATGCAGGGCCGGATTTGTGTGCCTAATGTAGATGGGCTACGTGAGTTGATTCTTGAGGAGGCCCATAGTTCGCGGTATTCCATTCATCCGGGTGCCGCGAAGCTGTACCAAGATTTGCGACAACATTATTGGTGGAGGAGAATGAAGAAGGACATATTGGGGTTTTTACCTCGGTGCCTAAACTGTCAGTAGGTGAAGTATGAGCATCAAAGACCGGGTGGATTGCTTCAGAGGCTTGAGATTCCGAAGTGGAAATAAGAGCGTATCACCATGGATTTTGTAGTTGGATTCCCACGGACTTCGAGGATGTTCGATGCTATTTGGTTAATTGTGGATCGGCTGACCAAGTCTGCACACTTCATTCCAGTTGGGACTACTTATTCTTTAGAGCAGTTGGCAGAGATTTACATCCACGAGATTGTACGCCTTTACGGTATGTCAGTTTCTATCATTTCAGATCGGGGCACACAGTTTTGGAGAGCCGTGCAGTGAGAGTTAGGCACCCAGGTTGAGTTGAGTACAATATTTTACCCTCAAACGGGCGGGCAGTCTGAGAGCACAATTCAGATATTGGAGGATATGCTACGCCCTTGTGTCATAGATTTCGGGGTTTCTTAGGATCCATTTTTGCCGCTCGCGGAGTTTGCCTACAACAACGGATACTAGTCGAGCATTCAGATAGCTCCGTATGAGGCTTTGTATGGGAGATGGTGTCGATCTCCAGTTGGTTTGTTTGAGCTAGGTAAGGCTAGGCTATTGGGTACTGACTTGGTTCAGGATGCTTTGGACAAGGTTAAATTGATTCAGGATCGGCTTTATACGGCTCAGTCTAGATAGAAGAGTTATGCAGATAGGAAGGTTCGGGATGTTACTTACAGGGTTGGGGAGAAGGTACTGCTCAAGGTTTCACCCATGAAGGGTGTGATGAGGTTTAGAAGGAAGGGCAAGTTGAGCCCTCGGTGTATTGGGTCGTTTGTGGTACTTCAGAGGATTGGAGAGGTAGCTTACAAGCTTGCCTTACCACCTAGTCTATCGAGTGTGCATCCAGTACTTCATGTTTCTATGCTCTGGAAGTATGTCGGCAATCCGTCTCATGTTTTGGATTTCAGCACAGTTCAGTTGGATGGTGATTTAACTTATGATGTGGAGCCGGTGGCCATTTTAGGTCGGCAGGTTCGAAAGTTGAGGTCCAATGATATAGCTTCAGTGAAAGTGCAGTGGAGGGGCCAACCAGTTGAGGAGGCTCTTGGGAGACCGAGCGAGAGATATGGAGAAGGCATCCACGCCTATTTGAGACGCTAGGTATGTTTCTAGACCCGTTCGAGGACAAACGTTTCTTTAAGAGGGGGAGTATGTAACGGCCCGGCCGGTCGTTTTGAGAGTTGTAGCCCTGTTCCCCTATTTACTGCTCATTATGTGCTTTATTGCTGCTATGTGACTTGCTGGAGTAGTTGGTTCGGATCCAGAGAGGTTTTGGAATGAGTTGAGATAGGAAGGTTGACCAGATATCGACTTATGTGTAAATGACTCCAGCATTGAGTTTTGATGGTTCTGTTAGCTCCGTTGGGTGATTTTGGACTTAGGAGCGTGTTCGGATTATGATTTGGAGGTTCGTAGTTCAATTAGGCTTGAAATGGTGAAAGATGGAAATTTATAAGTTTGACCGATAGTGGACTTTATGGTTACCGAGCTCGGGTTGGGGTTCCAGGAGTTGGAGTAGGTCCGTGGTGTCCTTTGTCACTTGTGAGCAAAATTTAAGGTCAATCGGACGTGATTTGTTATGTTTCGGCGTCGTTTGTAGAAGTTAGAATATCCTTAGTTTCAATAGGCTTTAATGGGGTGCAATTCGAATTTTTGATGTTGGTTGAGGTGATTTGAAGGCTCGACTAAGTTCCTATCATATTTTAGGACTTGTTGATTTAATTGGTTGAGGTCCCCTGGGCCTCGGGTGGATTTTGGATGGTTAACAAATCGAATTTGGAGTTTGAAAGATTGTTGATGCTAGGAGTCAGTCTTCTGGTGCAATCGCACCTGCGGAGCTTTGGTAGCACCTGCGCCCGCTTGCTCGTAGGTGCGAGCAAAAGGGGTGCAGGTGCGGCTATGGGGAAGACTGTGTAGTGATCACAGGCGAGGAGGAAGTTCCATAGATGCGGATGCGCATCTGCGCGAGGTTGATTGTAGAAGCGGAGAATGAGAGAGGCTGAAGGGGGGCAGGCTTTTTTGCAAAAACGGACGTGTGAGCGAAGAAGCACTTCCGCAGGTGCAGATTTTGGTGTACTACAGAGTCTGGGAGCTTAAGTGAGCTCCGTAAATGCTTAGGTTCCACCGTAGGTGCGATCCCGCAAAAGCGGAATTTTGGGCTGCATGTGCGAAAGCACTAGGTAGTGTTTAAATCCGAAGGGTTTCGTTATTTCTCTCATTTTGGACTTTGCAAACTCGGTCTAAGGCAATTTTGAAGAGGATTTTCGAGTGGTTTCTTGAGGTAAGTCACTTGTGATCATTTTTATTCAATAATCTTGTTTCCCCGTTGAATTTCACTACCTAGTTTGTGTATTGTTAAGGTGGAATTTTGGGGTTTGAGGCTAGGGATTTGGAGAGTTTAAATTGGGGATTTGGGTGTCGATTTGGTGTTGAATTTTGGTAAATTTACGTATGGTTGGACTCGTGGTAGAATGGGCTTCCGGATTTTATGACTTTTATTGGATTCCGAGATATGGGCTCGAGGGCCGACTTTTGAGTTGACTTTTTTATTTTTGATTAATAACTTAGTATTTTCTTATGGAATTGATTCCTTTAGCTCTTGTTGATTTAATCGAACTATTTGTGGCTAGATTTGAGGCATTTGGAGGCTGTTTCGCAAGGCACGGGCTTCTTGGAGCAGATTTTCGCATGGTTTGAGGTATGTAACAGTTCTAAACTTGGTTCTGAGCGTATGAAATCCCGAATTTTGTGTCATGTGATTGGTGATAAGGTGACGCATATGCTATGTAATGGGCATGTGGGCGTGCACCATAGTAATTGTGACTCGTTCAATTCCATGGGACTGTATAGTTGAATAATCTGTTGTTATCTGTATATTCTCCACGTGTTATAGAAATTGAACTGCAAATCATGTTAGAAATCATGCTTAGGCTATGTGTTGCTACTGTAGGGACCCCCAGAGGTCGTGTTACGTGTTGAATTATTTGTTAAATTGCCACTCTGTACTCAGTCACACTTTTTACTCGCATATTATATCTCAGTCTTTGTTGTTCTTCATTGATGCATTATATCATTGCTGTTTGGGCTATTTATCATGAATATTGAGAGCCCGAGAGATTGGAGAGATTGATGACTGAGTGAGACCGAGGGCCTGATTTAAAGGATATTATGGGATCAGATTGCATGCCGCAGCATGTTGTTATTTATTTATGCCTGGACCTGGCTTATTATAGCACTTGGGCTGAAGGAGACCCTCCAGAGTCACCTCCACATTGAGCGTAGTGGCTATTATATTTGGGATGGAGTTCCCTGGGCATAGAGTTGCCCCATATATTCACATTTGGGATAGAGTTCCCTGGGCATGGAGTTTCCCTATACATTTATATTGAGGGATGGATCTTCCCTGGGCTAGACCTCTGGTCTGCGTTCGCGAAGAATAAATTGTTGTTTGGATCTTGTGAATCGCGATTGCGGCGGCCTTGTTCGCGGGAGATGAGATTTATACTATCACCGAGCTGACTTCTAAAGCTTATATCTTGCAATATTTAAGCAATTTAGAGATGATTAAAAAATAAAAGTAGTATCCCCTTATGTCCAGTTTTCAGAAAATCAAAACGTTTGCCATTTGGAGCTTTGTAAAGAATGTTATAGCCATTATACTCGAGGCTGTCTTGAAGAGTTGAGCAAGTTTGTTCGAATTTTTTCATTGCGATCGCGGAGGTTCTTGGCCGCGATTGCGAGGGGTAAAATCATGCTGGGAATTTTGTGAATCGCGATCGCGAGGTGGTGACCGCAATCGCGAAGAAAAAGGCTTGGCACTGCCATTTAATGTCACATTTCGAGATTTTGTGTTCATTTTCTTCATTTTGTGTGTTCTTGGAGCGCAAGTAAGGCCATTTGGAGGAGTTAAACACCCAAATCATGATGGTAAATAATTGTATCTTTATTTTGATTATATATTTAATTTTTACATAGAGTATTACACCTATATCAAGGATTTGAAGAGAAGAATTGGGGAGTTTTGACTCGAACATAATAGAGTGAATAATTGAGTTTTAAACATCGATTCCGAATCGGAATTAGATGAAATTAGTATTGTTGGACTTGTATTTTAATGGGTTGTCGTAATTTGTGAGTTTTGTTAAATTCTAGGGTGCGGTCTTGGTTTGACTTTGAGTATTTGATTAAAGATTCGACTTTTATCGTTTGGCTTTATTTCCTACGGCATTATTTGATATTTTTGAGTTGCTTTTGACTAGTGTCGAGCTGTTCAGAGGTTGATTCACACGAGATGGCATTTCTAGATTATTGTTTTTGTCTTATTCAAGTTAAGTATCATATCTAAACTTGTATTTGAAGGTAGTTATCCCTAATAACTATGATATTTGAGTTGTGTTGGGGTGACGCACGTTCTAGGTGATGGGCGTGTGTGCGTGCACCTGAGTACTCATGATCCGGGTAGTTATTAGACTAGTATATGCCTTGTGTTGCTATCATGCCTCTTTGATATCATGCTATCTCAATTTGTATGACTACATGAGTTATTATTCATGCTAGAAATCATGTCTAGGTTATCTGCTTTATTGTTCGAGGCATGATAGGGCTATTTTGAGCTATTTTTCTTAGCCGTAGTCATACTGTTTAGTCATGATAGTTATATCCACATATTATATTTCTATCTTTGTGCAATTTTATATGCTATCTCGCATGTTGTTGGTGTCCTTGTACATGACCCGAGTTTGAGCTGAATTTGTGGCACATTGTGGTTTTCCGTGTTGTATAATTGGATTATGTTTCTGTGAGAAGTTGGCACATGGAAAGTTGACTGGATTGATGACTGATGTGGGCCATAGAGATGTGGTGATTAATAGTGAGGCGATGATTGCATCGAGGCCCCGTATTGGGTTGAGTATTATTGATATTATGACAGGCCCCACATTGGGCTAAGTGGTATTGCTTAGGGGCGACGCGTGCAACAGGCCCTATGCTGGGCTATGCGATATTAAGCATTGATTAGTACTTGGGAAAGGATCCGCTCCTCTGAAGTCTAGTATTCACAGTTAGCGTAGTCACAAAGATATATATGTGCTTTGGTGAGGGGCATTTGTGCCAAGCACCCGTACATTGCTGAGTTTGGTTGCGTGTGTGATGGTGAGGGGCAGTTGTGCCAAGCACCGTAAGCATGATGAGTGTGAGTATACTTGATGTCCTTGCTATGATGTTATTGACTTGACATGTAGACATAGAGATGTATTTTCCTTAAGCTAAATGGTAAAAATATGTTACTGACTTGACATGTATATCTGACATGTAGGCATAGAGGTGTATTTTCCTCGTGCTAGGTGGTAATTAAAATGCCTTACCTGTTGTTGGAAGTTGGAAATCACAGTTTTCTTTATAAATTCATGTTTTAGGTGATTTCGGTGGTAAGATTGAGGCTTTGACTGTTATACTTGGAAAGCATGTCTAAAATTTTTGTAATTGTGAACAAGCTGAACATGATATCCTCGAGTTATTTACTTTTACTATTTTCACTATATACTGAGTTATTGTTGATTATTAGTGTTGGACACTGACCTTCTTCCGAGCTCGTCACTTCTTTTAGACCAAGGTTAAATTTGTTATTTATTGAGTGCATGGGGTCGGTTGTACTCATACAATACTTCTGCACCTTGCGTGTAGATCTTGGAGTTGATGCTGCTATGTATGGCGGGAGCTGGCATTGAAGATCTACCTGCTTTTCGGATATAGCTACCACTTGTCCTTGGTAGTTTTAGACTCTTATTTTGTTTATGTATATTCCAAACGGATGTTGTATTTATTTTCATAGCAGCTTTGTAAATCAAAGTCTTAGCAGCTCATGACTTGTAATACTAATCCTTAGGTTATTGTATAGAAATTTAGTATTGAATTATAATTATTTTTATTAAGATGGGTTGGCTAGTGCTTGGCTTACCTAGCAGGTTAGGTTCAGTGGCATCACGACTAGGTAGATTTTGGGTCGTGACATAAAAACTAAGTAAAAAAGTACTATAAGTCATAACAATTAACATTGTAAAATATTTCAATGACACATGCAAAAATTACTAACAAAGAAAAATTCGTTTGACTCTCAAAATTTGAATGGTTCCACATTAATTATGACACATGGAGTATTTATCTATATTAGGCTCTTGCTTATTATCAAGTCAAGTTTTATTTTTCTTTTCTTATGGTGCGTTGTGTGGTTTTGATCTCAGGTAACTTCTTTAATATGGTGCGTTGTGTGGTTTCTTATGGTGCGTTGTGTGCTTATTTGAAGCTTGTGTTCCAAAACCGGATCGAGGAAATGGGTAGTTCACTGTATTCAGAGAGATTTTATCCTTTGAGCAGAGAGAAGGGGAGTCACTATTGTTTAAAAATGTAGTATTTGTAATTAAAACAAATAAATAGAATAATTCGGGTTTCTAACAACCAATTTACTTCGCCTTTTCAAATATAATTGATATGAGAAATGAATAATGAAAATAAAGAATCAAATTTGAGAATAAGGTAATAGAAATCTAATTGATGATTGCCGCTTTTCTCACATTTGGAAAGAACCATTCTTCAACTAATAGAGAGTTGTCAGAATATTGATAATCGACATAATAACTTAGCAGATATTCGATGGGGATACAAGTTATGGTAAGGGGTTTAAATAGTATTACAATTTGTAATAGGCTGCCTGGTTTAGCTCCTGTTGTTACTAATATTTACTGCGTTAATTTCCCCTTACGTGAATAATTGTTAACAGTTGAGAAAATAATAGCAAATCATGTATAATTAGGGATCTAATTGTTTCCTTCCATATTTGTAATCATTAATGGACTTTCCTTATCTTTGGCTTTCAATGATCTTGATTATCAACCACGTACCTTTTTTTTTATTCTACTTTGAGATTAACAGGTACGATATCTTCATAAGCGATCCTGTGGGTGTTTTTCATATCTTCTATGAACGTCATTCTTCTTTATCATTTCAACTCCCATGACACATGTCATTGTAGTATTAGTCTATGTGGAAAATTTATTTTTTACTAATATAGATAGTCCCTGCACTTTCTGAATATTCTCAATTGAATATTTAGGAAGTGGAGTGTTTATTTATGGCGGGACTTTTTGCCGCCTCTTCCCATGATGTGCTGCAGAAGTGAAGAGGCATGCACTCTTTCCATTTAGTTGTTACAACCCAAATTTGCATACCATAGATCACGCCGTAAGTTAGTCGACGTAAATCCAAGAAGAGATTATCTTTGAGATGATAAGAAGTTAATCCTTTTGGTCTTAAACGATACAAGGGTGTATAAGAGTGGTTAACAAGTATTAGAAGTTAAACGAATCAAGGATGTTGTAACCCGTATTTTCGGGTAACACTAGAGGTGATTAACTGTCCCAAGAGGTCTTGTTTTAATGTATTTGAATCATATAATATCCGTATCATAAGTTTTGAAGTCAAGCGACTTATGAAACAAAAGTCGATAAAAGTTGTCGCAACTTAGGTTTATAATTTTACTTAAACTTTAGGTCAAATGTTACTGCATTTTTCTCCCAATTTGGTTAGAATTATGGGGTGATCTACCTATCAAATTGCAGATCTCTGAGTCTAGTTTCCAACGCATTAAACCGTTTGTCCATACGATCTCGGAATAGAGAGATATTCG
>AWOL01S0059978.1:0-12765 GCA_000715115.1 Nicotiana otophora
ACTGAATTCTCCTCTATTTATAGAAGAAAGGAAGCTGTTGTGTAAGCTGTTGTGTAAGCTGCTTGTAAGCTGTTACCTTAAGATGTTGTACCACATATAGATAATCTTCTACCATGGGTAATATTTATCCATAACGGAGTACCGAAAGGATAAGCTTCTTCAGAAGGCTTATTTCCAATGGAGTACTAAATGGATAAACATATTTACGGCGGAGCCTCATATGGATAAGCTTCTTCAGAAGGCTTATTTCCAATGGAGTACTAAATGGATAAACATATTTACGGCGGAGCCTCATATGGATAAGCTTCTTCAGAAGGCTTATTTCCAATGGAGTACTAAATGGATAAACATATTTACGGCGGAGCCTCATATGGATAAGCTTCTTCAGAAGGCTTATTTCCAATGGAGTACTAAATGGATAAACATATTTACGGCGGAGCCTCATATGGATAAGCTTCTTCAGAAGGCTTATTTCCAATGGAGTACTAAATGGATAAACATATTTACGGCGGAGCCTCATATGGATAAGCTTCTTCAGAAGGCTTATTTCCAATGGAGTACTAAATGGATAAACATATTTACGGCGGAGCCTCATATGGATAAGCTTCTTCAGAAGGCTTATTTCCAATGGAGTACTAAATGGATAAACATATTTACGGCGGAGCCTCATATGGATAAGCTTCTTCAGAAGGCTTATTTCCAATGGAGTACTAAATGGATAAACATATTTACGGCGGAGCCTCATATGGATAAGCTTCTTCAGAAGGCTTATTTCCAATGGAGTACTAAATGGATAAACATATTTACGGCGGAGCCTCATATGGATAAGCTTCTTCAGAAGGCTTATTTCCAATGGAGTACTAAATGGATAAACATATTTACGGCGGAGCCTCATATGGATAAGCTTCTTCATGAAGCTTATTTACAACGGAGTACTAAATAAACATCCATAATATAATATATTCATAACAGCAATAGCTTTGTGGGGGATAAAACAGAATATGATAAAAATTGGAATCTTAATTGGAAAAGGTTTAGAGTCAAAAGGCTTTTTTGGTATCCGCCTGAGGCTCGCTACTAGGCCGAGCACTACTAAAAGCCTCGAGGCTCAGGTCTGAGGCATAGTTCTATATTATGCGTCCTAAATTCGCTGTCTATTACGCAACGCTCAAGGCTCGCACAATAGTTTATATGGAAATCATATATCAAATTCACTAATTAGAATCGTTGACTCTCAAAATTCTTTAATATAATTAAAGTTCTATTCATCTATAGCAATATAAAAATTGTGAAGAATTCAAATAACGAACTAAAATTTTTCATATTTACTAATTGAAAACATCATCAGATAGCAAAAATTTATATCTTTAATTGCTATATCTTCATGTCTCAGTTTTATGTCTCTCTAAATTATAATACTTTCTTGTGTATTATGCTATTTAAAAGCAATTTTGTATTTACTCATGAAAGGAACAATGTTTTAAGTTATAGTACTGATGAAATTTATTGATTATTTACTTTTAGGTAAATTGTGTAATTTTGATAATATTTTTTAAGATTGTGATTTTTAATTGTTTGAAAGTTAAGACGTATAGTTGATTTATATTTCGTAACAACTTTAATAATTTTGCATTATTTATACTAGTAAAAATATGCTTGATATTTATTTGTTATGAGGTTCGTTAATGCTTTTTAATTTTCATAAACTTGTAATGTATTTTTTTTATATTATTTTGTGTTATTGTACTATATTATTAATTTAAAATTTTAAAGATTCGTGAGACTTACGTCACATGTCTTGAGGCTTACTACTCACCTTGTATCAACTAAAATGTCATGTCTCACATTACCGATCAAAAGGATGAACATGGTTAGCATTTATTATTTAGAAATGTAATTCAGTCCTTTTAATTTCCGGGAATTACTCTCCCCAAGCTTTTTAGGTTAGGCCAATTTCATCGCTCATGTGGACAGGTCAGAATAGGTTAACTGGCAAATTAAAAATTTTGACTAAACACGTGCCAATCTTAATTTTGGTGATCATCATCTTTTGCAATTCATGCCAAATTCTAGAGAGGCTTACTTGAAGATTCGTTCATGATATTTCTTGGTTACGTGGACATTATAAAACCTGGTCAAGGACCGTATAACGAGGATCTCACTCTAACTGCATTTTTATGATTATGACTAGGTTTCTTACCAGATTTTAGAAAATCAATATCTAGTTATTTTGTGTTGCTTGTAAATTTAATATTTACTGGAAATCGAAGAAACAACATACTACTATTTTCTTATTTTCAATTAAAGTCGAGCACCGTCCATCCGAAGGCTTGTATCTGAATTGATTTGGCTACAACAAATATTGTATGATCTCTCTATGAAATATAGCTTATCTATCTTGGTTCACTGTGATAAAAAGAGTGCAACATATATTGCCAAGAATTTTATTTTTTACGAGAAAACCGAACATATTGAGTTGAATTATCATTTTATTTTTCATATACTTATTAATGAGTTTTTTTAAAACAAAAATAATTTTATTGATGAATCTTTGTGGGTATAATTTTGTTTGTTCTTTCGATTCTTCTCTTCGAATTGTTTTCCGTGATTCGAGGGCTAAAACAACATGTTTCTTGAACACAAAATGATGCAGACTTCCTTGGAATGTATTTGATCTCCATGAGAAGGAAGAACACCTCTTGATTACTTCGGCTTTGAGAAAGATATTATTTGATATGCCTTTGATCGCTATGTGAATATTCCATAATTTTATAAAATTTTCGGTATCTCTTTGTGAATATTACATAAGTTCATGAAATTTTTGAGATTACCTATTAATGAGTTGATTCCTCTAAGCTAAACTCCTTCTCACCTTCGAATTGGGTGATATGTTTAGAGGAATTTTCATAAATCACTGTAGTTTAGAGCTTAGTAACTATAGTTGCCTAATTACCATTCATATTTACTATACAATTATCACTAACTTATATCACTTGTATTCAAATGCGCAACGACCACAACCTGTGTCAACTATATTCGTTCACGCAATGAATACAACATGTATCAACTGTATTCATTCGCGCAATTGTATTCATTCGCGCAACGAATACAACATGTATCAACTATAACGAAGGTGAAATACAAGGGTGTATACAAAGGTTACAACTTGTATTCACTACATACATGGGTGTATATAAAGGATACAACATGTATTGACTGTATTCGTTCGCGCAACGAATACAACTAAGGCAAAATACAGAAATACAGAAAAATAAAATGCTCTTTTTGAGAGTCGAACTCTAGATCTTCGCTATCTAAGAGAGCGCTCTAACCAACTAAACGACGAGAGCATGTTGCTCTCTTGATTCAGTTCAAAACAATTAATATCTTATTTCATGAATTTGCTATAAAATTCAAATATAGCTACGAATGATAAATTTGCTGAAAGTGTAGCTACAAATGATAAATACAGTGTAAATGTTTGATGTGTCGAGTAATATTTCCATATTTTTATTAAAGCATTACCTAGATTCAACACCGTGGCATCTTATGAAAGTACAGGGGAGGGGGGGTGAATTATCGATTTTTCTTATTATATACTAAGTAGTTGACTAGTTTACCAAATAGTCGACTGAAAATAAAGGCAGAATAAAAATAAAGACACAAGTAAAGCATAGGAATTAAAGACACTCAGAATTTTTATACTGGTTCAGATTCAATGTGAATCCTACCCCCGTCTCCTTGGGTTGCAAAGGTGTTCTCTCTTCAAAAAAACCCTTAAATAACTTCGTAAAATTCTGTTGATGTTATCTCCAAATACCAAC
Organism: Nicotiana otophora; assembly: GCA_000715115.1. Lineage (NCBI taxonomy): Eukaryota > Viridiplantae > Streptophyta > Magnoliopsida > Solanales > Solanaceae > Nicotiana > Nicotiana otophora. The sequence goes on from AWOL01S0059978.1 coordinate 3,825, forward strand.
TCACTCTTGGATCTAAGTACACTCATAATAATTTTGATATAATGTCTCACCAAAGTTTTCTCTCTCTTTATTCTCTCTACTGATTACACAGTAAACTACACTTAGATTACAATACTTGTTTAGAGTAAAACAAAGAGTATGAAGTTGGTTTGATCAAAGTATGAGATTCTTCCTTGATAATCTGCAATATATACTTGAACTTTGGCTTGACTGATTTCAGCAGATCGTTGAGAGGTTTGCGATCCCAAAGGAATTGATCCTTGGAGTTGAATCTGTTATGATTCATTCGAAGAATAAATGCAGAGCTTCCTTAGTTTGGTTCTTGATTTCAGGTATTTCCTTTTTGAAAGAGAATCTCCTTGTGTGAGTGGTCTTTAGATTGTTCCTTGATCTAAGGGATTAATATCTTTCATTTGCAACGCATATCTCAGTTATCTAAGAAGACGCAATTTCAGCAATCCAGATCTCATCAAATCTTGATCCTTCCTTCTTTATACTCCGTCTGTAACAACCCCAAATTTCCTTCTATAGGATGTCGTGATGGCATCTAGTCTCTAAGACTAGGTAAGACTAACAAGCATGTGAAATGATTGAAATAATAATCTAAAAGCTCAAAACGTCAACTACTGTATAAAATAAAAACTGCAATTAAATATTTATACAACTCCCAAAACCCAGTAAGAAATAAGTAACAAGATCTAGATACAATGTTGCATAATCCTATGCATCACACTCTATCAATAACATAAAGAAACATGAAAAAAACCGGATAGAAGGGGAGTCCGAGGGCTGCGGGCGTGGGCATGTGTACCTTAAAGTCTCCGATAAACAAGTCACTCCACATACTAACACCGAGGCTGATAAGATGTACCTGAAACTGTACAAAATATATGCAGAAGTGTAGTATGAGTACATCATAACGGTACCTAGTAAGTGCCAAGATTAACCTCAGTAGAGTAGTATGAGTCACACGGAGACAACTTTATCGTTGTCTCCAAAGCTCCCATTCTTTTGTCAAATATGAATATGAAAATAAAAATTGAAATGGCAACAAGAAGGCACATAAAGTTCAGACCTTTGATATAATTCTAGGAGTTAAACCCAAACGAGCTACACAGGTCAAAGCATTCCCAGTGTTTCCACCTCCTTGAACCTATACAAAGCAAATATCCCTTGAAAATTCAATTAAAATCAAGAAATTGAGCTCACTTTTACAGAAGAGTACTAAAGCAAAACCAATCACACCAGAAAGTTGGTGCTACGAATCTTATCATCAGGCTTAGGATAAGAATCAACAGTCACCAAAAAGTCCAATGCCACCATCCCACAACCCAACCAAATCCAAGAAAATCGCGAAAAGTGATAATCAACAGCTAGTTAATAAAGAGGAGTACACATAACAATGTTGTTTATTGGGTTTGTAGCCGCTGATGGGGTTGACTGAATCGACATTTTAACCATACATTTTCTGCAGTAAAGCAGGTATCTGATATGATCCAGAAAGTGTATCCTTGGTGCAACCCTATTATAACTGGAAAGTGTTCCGAGTCTTCTCCCATAGTCCTCATCAGAGTCTTCGCACCATCATACATATCCTTACGCATCCTAGTGTACGCTACCAGGACGCCGTTAACCTCCAAGCACCTCCACAGAACCTCCCTCGAGATTTTATCGTATGTTTTTTCAAAGGTCAATGAATACCATATGCAAGTCATTCTTACTCTCCATGTACTGCTCCACTAGTTTCCTCACCAAATGGATAGCTTCCGTCTTCGAAAGTACTGACATGAATTCGAACTAGTTCTCGGAAATAGACACGCTCCTCCTCGCTCTGGATTCCACCACTCTCTCCCAAATCTTCACAGTGGGGCTCATTAGCTTTATACCCTTGTAGTTGTTGCAATTTTGACTTGTTCTTGTACAATAGGACCAGCGTACTCCACCTCCGTTCTTTGAGCATCCTCTTTATCTTAAAAATAACATTAAGCAACTCGGCAAGCTACTCCAAGCCAGCTTGGCCCACATTCTTCTAAAATTCAACCGGAATTTCATTTGGTCTCGTCGCTCTGCCCCTGCTCATCTTATGTATCGCCTTTCCACCTCTTCTGCCTTAATACGCCTGCAATATCCAAAATCACGCTGACTCTTAGAGTGCTCCAACTAACCCAGCACGATGCTTCTGTTCCCCTCGTTGTTCAACAATTTAAGGAAGTATGTCTGCCATCTTTCTCAAATATGTGCCTCGTCCATCAATACTTTGTTGTCCTCGTTTTTTATGCACTTCACTTGGCCCAAGTCTCTGGCCTTTCTCTCCCTCGCTTTGTATAACTAGTATAGATTTCTATCCCTGACCTTTCCCATGAGTTCCTCGTACAGACGTCCAAAAGCCACAGTTTTGGTCGCCATAATTGTTAACTTCGCCTATTTGTTTGCCTTCTTATAACACTCCTGATATGTCCTTTTCCACTCATCGCCTTTACTCTATACAAGCTTCAAATAAGCAGTTTTCTCGGCGTTCACCTTACCTTGAACCTCTTCATTCCACCATCAGTCCTCTTTGTGATTCCCAGAATAACCCTTCATGATCCCTAAAATATCTCTAGCAGTTTCCCTAATGTAATTCGTTGTCGTGGTCCACATCATAGTCGTGTCCCCCTACTCCTCTATGCCTTTATAGCCAACAATCTCTCCCCCAACTCCTGGAATTTATCCTTAGTCAAGTTACCCTGCTTGATCCTAGGTTGCCTGCATACCACCCTCTTCCTCTTACTCCTTTTGATCTCCAAGTCCATAACCAGAAGCCTATATTGGGTCGTGCGGTTCTAACTCAGGATGACATTGCAATCAATACATAAATCTTTATCGCATTTTCTATAGAGAAGGTAATCAATTTGGGTCTTGGCTACCGTACTTCAAAAGGTGACCAGGTGTTTCTCCCTCTTCGGGAAACTCTAGTTGGATACCACCAAGTCAAAAGCATTAGCGAAATCCAACAGTGAGGTACCTTCCTCGTTTCTAACCCAAAAACCAAATCCGTCATGCATACCATCATAGCCCCTATAATTAGCCCCAATATGGCTATTGAAGTCCACTCTATTGAAAATCTTCTCAGAGTGTAGGATACTACACATCACATTGTCCAAATCCTCCTAGAATCACCTCTTGACCTCCTGATCTGATCCTACCTGAGGGGCGTACGCCCTAATCACGTTTACAGTAAACCCTCCTACTACAAGCTTAATACTCATCAACCTATCGTTTACCGTTCTAACCTCTACCACCAACTCCGTGAGTTCCCTGCCAACTAAAATAGCTACCCCGTTCTTTCCCCCAACGCATTCTGAGGACCACAGTTTATATTGTTCTACATCACATGCCTTAGTACCTACCCATCTAGCCTCTTGGACACATGTTATGTTGATCTTCCTCTTCCGGAGAATCTTACCTAACTCTATAGAATTTTCCATCAACGTCCTTATATTCTAGGACCCAACTCTTAGCCTAGATGCATCTTTTACTTATTAAGAAGCAATACTTTAAATTACCGTACAAATAAAATTTATTGAGTATTTATTTTTTGAGAGATAAAATGTGTAGTTTGATAATATTTCTTTAAGATTGTGATTTTGAATTATTTCAATGTTAAAACGTTATTAGTTGAGTTATATTTATACTATAGTAACTTTAACACTATTGGATTATTTATACTTGTAAAAACATGCTAGTTATTTTATTTTCTATGAGTTTCTTTAATTTTTTAAATTTTCTTAAATTTAATGTATTTTTTATATTATCTTGTGTGATTGTGTTATATTATTAATCTATAAATTGAAAACTTTAAATATCTTAAGTTTTATAGCTTGAGGCTTACACCTCTCCCGTGTCAAATACGTCCGATCTTTTAAAAAAATGGTCAAAAGGAGGAACCTAATTAGCATTTGGAATTTAGAAATGTAATCCAGTCCTAATTTCCTGGAATTACTCTCCCTAAGCTTTTTAGGTTTGGCCAAGTCATCACTCATGCAAATAGCTAGGTCAGAATAGGTTAATTGGAAAATTAAAGTATTTTGACTAAACATGTCCTAATCTTAATTTTGCTGTGCAGTATTTTTTGCAATTCATGCCGAAATGATGGCAATGGGGTGGTATGGGTGCGGGACGGGGGGTTTATACACATGCGGGACGGTGCGGGTTTAAACATATAGGATGCGGTGCGGGTCAAAATAAAAATAAAAAAAAATCTAGAGTGCGGTGCGGGTGCAGGTTTCAAAACTTCATCAAAGAAGGAAACTCAATTTTCTGACTTTCTAAAATTTCATATTGTTTGAACTTTGAACCTAATGCTTGCACGTCAAGTTCATATTCTTTTATGATAAGTTCTGATAATGTAATATTCAACACATAATTTATAATTAATTATAAATCTATTTTATTGATCAAAGTAATATATCTAACACGTGATTGTTTAAACGATAAGTATTTCGAGCGGTTGTAAATTATACTTAAACAAGTTAATATATGTTGTACTTGTCGTTTTAAATTATTTTTCACTAAATTTTCTATGATAAATCGAAATACGGAGTTTTAATATGTTAAGATCATGATTTGATATTACTTACTCTTATAGTAAATATAGTATACACGAAATTTAACTGAGTTGTAGAGCTACTCTAAATGTACAATGTGTTTAATTGGTCAATAATTGCATATGGCCCCATAGATGGCAACTCTTGATTTTTGCACTTTGGCCTCAAAAACATATAATATAAAGTATTGTAAAAAGCAAAAATAAAAAGAGAACACTTATTTTAGTCACATAACAGTTGTAATTAAGACGTTTGTTAAGTAACTTTATTGCATATGTACAAAATTTAATTCTGATAAGTATCTTATCTTCTTCTTTCCATGACGGAAGTCTACTGTAATCTTTAGAATTAATAAAAGCACGAGTATATATCGTAAAAGTGTAAAAGAATCTAGGCAAAAGATTAAAAAAAATTAAAACTAACAACATAAAGAAAAAAATAGTTATGCGGGGCGGAACGGGGCGGGTGAACGTAGGTGCAACCCGCACCGCTTGCCATCCCTCAGCCAAATTCTAGAGAGGCTCACTTAAAGGTTTGTGCATGATATTTCTCCGTTACGTGAACATTATAAAATCTGGTCAAGGACTGTATTCTGGGGGTCTCACTCTTACTGCATTTTTATGATTATGACTAGGTTTCTTGCCCATATTTTAGAAAATCCATATCTAATTATTTTGTGTTGCTTGTAAATTCAGTATTTACTGGAAATCGAAAAAACAACATACTATTATTTTCTTATTTTCAGTTGAAGTCGAGCACCGTCCATCCGAAGGCTTGTATCTGAATTGATTTGGTTACAACAAATACTGTATGATCTCTCAATGAGAGCAAATCCAACTTTGTCCCCAAAATGGGGATTTTTCCATTTTTGGGGACAAAAATGGGGAGATTTCACTCCAACCCTCCCCAAATTTGGAGACACACTATTCATCTCCTCATTTACTATTTTTCATTAAAATATTATTATTTTTATTATTTAAATTTTTAATTTATCTTTTTGACAAGAGTGAGTTGCTCTAGTGGTGAGCACCCCCACTTCCAACCAAGAGGTTGTGAGTTCGAGTGACCCCAAGAGCAAGGTGGGGAGTTCTTGGAGGGTCTATCGGAAATAGTCTTTCTACCGCAGAGTAGGGGTAAGGTCTGCGTACAAACTACCCTCCCCAGACCCCACTAGTGGGATTATACTGGGTTGTTGTTGTTTTAATTTATCTTTTTGACAAGAGTGAGTTGCTCTAGTGGTGAGCACCCCCACTTCCAACCAAGAGGTTGTGAGTTCGAGTGACCCCAAGAGCAAGGTGGGGAGTTCTTGGAGGGTCTATCGGAAATAGTCTTTCTACCGCAGAGTAGGGGTAAGGTCTGCGTACAAACTACCCTCCCCAGACCCCACTAGTGGGATTATACTGGGTTGTTGTTGTTTTAATTTATCTTTTTGACAAGAGTGAGTTGCTCTAGTGGTGAGCACCCCCACTTCCAACCAAGAGGTTGTGAGTTCGAGTGACCCCAAGAGCAAGGTGGGGAGTTCTTGGAGGGTCTATCGGAAATAGTCTTTCTACCGCAGAGTAGGGGTAAGGTCTGCGTACAAACTACCCTCCCCAGACCCCACTAGTGGGATTATACTGGGTTGTTGTTGTTTTAATTTATCTTTTTAAAAATACTTAATTATATTTATATAATATATTTACCTAATTAATTTTCATCTTAACTTTGACATATAATTTTAAAAATTTAATTATCGTGCATCTATTTATTTTATGTAAAATTGGTAGTTAATTTTATTATGAGTTATAATTGTATGAAAAATATATAACCATCACAAAAAATGAAAGGTGCAAATATAAAATATTTGATGTTGCTAAAATTGAAATACATTAAAATTGAAATACATTAAACTAAAATACATTAAAATTGAAAATACATTAAAATTGAAAATATATTAAATTAAAATACATTAAAATTGAAACAACGTTAAATAACATAATAATTTAGTAGCAAGACATGTCATTTTCAAGTACACCAAAATTATCATAGTACTGAGTGAATGGGGCAGATGATTGTTGTGGTTGTGACTGTTGTGGTTGTTGACTTCTTTTATGCATTATTTGTTGTTGTTCTTGCCGGAAATACTCACGATGAACTCGGTCCAAAACAGAATCCACACATGATCAAATTTAAATCCTTTTTTGAAGTTTGGATCTTGCATAAATAAAACTTTTGCTTGTGTAAGCTGCAATTTTTAAAAAAAGATAAGGAAAACAATAAGTAAATATATACAAATAAAGTAAAAGTATGAGGACCCAAAATATCATATTTAAATTTAATAAGTAATTCTGTATTCTTAAATCTCAAAAAGTACCATTTATTATTTCTCGACATGCGTGCGCAGTCCGTAAAATTTTTCGAAAAGTTTTTTTTGTGAAAAATGGATTAAAATGTGAAATAGAGCTTTAAAAGTCAACTGAGTTGACTTTGGTTAACATTTTGAGAAAACGAATCCGAATCAGTGTTTTGACAGTTCCTGTAGCTCCGTATCGTAATTTGGGACTTGGGTGTATGCCCGAAATTTAATTTGGAGGTCCCTAGCTCAAGTTGTGACCATTTAACGGAACTAGTAATTTAAAGGCTAAAGATTTCAAGTTTGACCACGAGGTTGACTTTTTTATATCAGAGCCGGAATCTGATTATGGAAATTTGAACAGCTTTGTTATGTCATTTATGACTTGTGTGCCAAATTTGAAGTCATTCCGAATTCATTTAATATGTTTTGGCACGAGATTTGCAAATTGAAAGTTTAAAACTCAAAGTTTGAATCGGGGTGTAAATTATAATTTCAGCGTTGTTTGATGTGATACGAGACCCCGAGTAAGTCCGTATTATGTTATTGGACTTGTTGGTATATTCGTACGGGGTCTCGAGTACCCCGAGAGTGATACAGACTGAAATCGGATCAAGAACTGGACTTAAGCAAAATCTGTATTTTCCATTCTGCTGTAATCGCACCTGCGGATTTTTCTCGCAGGTGCGAGCTCACAGAAGCGAGCCTTCGATCAATGATGCGCCGGGGTGTGGCTGGGCAAAAGTCCGCAGGTGCGGAAACCTGCACGCACTCGCACGTCCACAGAAGCGGACCAAATGATCGCAGAAGCGAAGGCAGCGCAGGTGCGTATTTTTCCTCCACATGTGCGAGGCCTCGCGAGGCAGCCCCATTTCGCAGATAAGAACTCGCATGTGCGAGCCCAGGCACGCGGGTGCGGAAATACCTGGGTAGTGTATATATCGAAGAGTCCGATATTTTTACTCATTTTGGTCATTTTGAGCTCGGTTAAGGCGAATATTTCGGGGATTTTCACGGGAAACATTGGGATGAGTGTTCTTTATCCTATATTGATTATATTTTATGATTCTATACTCGTTTATATCATGAATCCATGAATTTATGGAAGAAAAATTAGATTTTTCTAAAATCTTCCAAAAACGAGAAATTTAGATTTAAAGGTCCATTTGATATCAGAATTCGACAATTTTTGTATGGTTGAACTCGTATCGGAACGGGTGTTCGGATTTCGCGAGCTTTTTTGGGATTTAAGACGTGGGTCCCACTGTTGAATATTTAAATGTATTTCAGATTTTTATCGGAAAAATTTGTAAATTCATATGGAATTAATTCCTATGATTAGTATTGAATATATCGAATTGTTTGTGAATAGATTTGAAGCTTTCAGAGACAAATTTAAAAGGAAAAGTTGTGGTTGAGTAATTGATTGGAATTTGCAAAGCGAGGTAAGTGTCGTGGTTAACCTTGACTTGAGAGAATAGAACCCTTAAATTATTTATTATGTGAATTGCATGTGAACGATGTATAGGCGAGGTGACGAGTGTCTATACGTCGTCAAATTAATTGTTTGCCTGCTTATTTAAAAAATCATAAAAAGTTTTAAAGCATGAATTAATTGTTATAATAATTGTTTCTCTCCTATTCTTTGTCAAATATTAATTCTTGAATTACTGCATTAATTGTTACATGCTATTTGAATTATGTTCCTTAATTGTTATTTGACATTTAGCATATTAAATATTAAACTGTATATTTTCTCTCTGATTTTTATAATAATTTGCTATTTGCCTTTGTTTGTTTCATAATTAAATCATAATTATTGTATGTTTGTTATCTTATAATTTTATATTAATTATTTTATTTATTGGAGAAATTTCTTCTATAAGGATTGGTAAATGAATATATTGGAGGAACGGGTTGCACGCCGCAACAGAATTGATTATAATGAATATATTGGAGGATCGAGTTGCACGCCACAACAAACTTATTAAAAGTCCATATTGGAGGATCGGGTTGCACGCCG